>JACXGK010002971.1:0-49052 GCA_016801125.1 Novumbra hubbsi | reverse complement strand
CAGGGAGCTCTACTCCCAGTGCTTTGGTAATGAGAGAGGGGGACAGGAAAATGCTGATAACAGGGAGCTCTACTCCCAGTGCTTTGGTAATGAGAGAGGGGGACAGGAAAATGCTGATAACAGGGAGCTCTACTCCCAGTGCTTTGGTAATGAGAGAGGGGGACAGGAAAATGCTGATAACAGGATGCTAGTAAAGTACTTAGCAATAATAGTTGAAGCAGCACAAAAGCATTAAAAACCCATTTTCTAAAGAAATGTTCAGCTATGTTAAACCAAATTCTTAACCATGAAATTATTATTGTAATTTGTATTATTATAAGTTTAATTGTGCATCTTATTGTGTATAGATGAGTTAATCAGACAGGTGACCATCAACTGTGCGGAGAGAGGACTGCTTTTGCTGAGGGTACGAGACGAGATTCGTATGACCATCGCTGCTTATCAGACACTATACGAGAGCAGTGTGGCCTTTGGCATGAGGAAAGCTCTCCAGGCCGAGCAGGGCAAGTCTGACATGGAGACGAGGGTAAAGACATGGTTAATTATGACACACACACACTTTAGATACCAATGATACCAAAAAGTAACCTGTACAGTTTCACAGAATTTAACAAAAAAGTGTCGCTATTGTACACCAGAGGGCACCATATTTATAGCCCTTTAGACATCTTTCAGGTTAGCTTTACTTCTAAATGGTCTGAAAGAATCCAAGTTTCCTGCTTAACAATACAATACGTTTTGAAAAAAACGATTGTCCTAAAAGATGTTGGATTATTCTGCAGATCTCCACTTTGGAGAAGGAAAAGAGGGACCTAGAGAGACAGGTGAACGAGCAGAAGGCCAAGTGTGAAGCCATTGAGAAGCGAGAGACGGAGAGGCGTCAGATGGAAGAGAAAAAACACACAGAGGAGATTCAGTTCCTGAAGAGGACCAATCAGCAGCTCAAGGCAAGTTACTGGATCATCACATGCATTTTGCACTATGTTTTTTTATTGTGTTAAAAAAGAACTATAGGCTATTGGTAAGGAAAATATGTTATAAATTCCTAACCTCATAATCTATTAATGTCAGGTCCAGGATATGCCCCTAAGGCTTAGAAGATATTTCAAATAAATAGATTAAATTTGGTGTAGCCTTTGTGTAGCACACTTTCAAATCAGCAACTTCAGAGTCACCCTCAATAGTTTTAATCATGATCTTTATCCTTTACAGGCACAACTGGAGGGAATTATTGCCCCAAACAAGTGACCTCTTCATTCCAAAAGTCAGCAATTATCAAGACCGAAATATTTTAAATGATCTGACAAAGCATTATGTAATAAAATTCTACATCACAGCGTTAAAGCTTAATACATTTGCACAATAACCCCACTAAACTACAAATGTCAAACTCTTGACTGTTTTGTCAATGACTTTCACATTATGTAATGGTTTGACTTAAACTAAACATACACTGCCCTAAAGAATTAAGGGAACATTTTAATCCCACATCAGGTTTTGATTAACAGAATTCATTGGTACAGTGGGGAGAACAAGTATTTGATACACTGCCGATTTTGCAGGTTTTCCTACTTACAAAGCATGTAAGGTCTGTAATTGTTTCATAGGTACAGTTCAACTGTGAGAGACGAAATTAAAAAAAGAAATCCAGAAAATCATATTGTATGATTTTTAAGTATCTAATTTGCATTTTATTGCATGATATAAGTATTTGATCACCTACCAACCAGCAAGAATTCCGTCTCTCACAAACCTGTTAGTTTTTCTTTAAGAAGCCCTCCTGTTCTCCACTCATTACCTGTATTAACTGCACCTGTTTGAACTCGTTACCTGTGGAAAAGACACCTGTCCACACACTCAATCAAACAGACTCCAACCTCTCCACAATGGCCAAGACCAGAAAGCTGTGTAAGGACATCAGGGATAAAATTGTAGACCTGCACAAGGCTAGGATGGGCTACAGGACAACAGGCAAGCAGCTTGGTGAGAAGGCAACAACTGATGGCGCAATTCTAAGAAAATGGAAACAGTTCAAGATGACGGTCAATCACCCTCGGTCTGGGGCTCCATGCAAGATCTCACCTCGTGGGGCATCAATGATCATGAAGAAGGAGAGGGATCAGCCCAGAACTACACGGCAGGACCTGGTCAGTGACCTGAAGAGAGCTGGGACCACAGTCTCAAAGAAAACCATTAGTAACACACTATGCCGTCATGGATTAATATCCTGCAGCGCACACAAGGTCCCCCTGCTCAAGCCAGCGCATATCCAGGCCCGTCTGAAGTTTGTCAATGACCATCTGGATGATCCAGAGGAGAATGGGAGAAGGTCATGTGGTCTAATGAGAAAAATAGAGCTCTTTGGTCTAAACTCCACTCGCCGTGTTTGGAGGAAGAAGGATAAGTACAACCCCAAGAACACCATTCCAACCGTGAAGCAAGGAGGTGGAAACATCCTCATTCTTCTAGGATGCTTTTCTGCAGAGGGGACAGGACGACTGCACCGCATTGAGGGGAGAATGGATGGGGCCATGTATCGCGAGATCTTGGCCAACAATCTCCTTCCCTCAGTAAGAGCATTGAAGATGGGTCGTGGCTGGGTCTTCCAGCATGACAACGACCCGAAACATACAGCCAGGGCAACTGAGGAGTGGCTCCGTAAAAAGCATCTCAAGTTCCTGGAGTGGCTTAGCCAGTCTCCAGAACTGAACCCAATAGAAAATCTTTGGAGGGAGCTGAAAGTCTGTATTGCCCAGCGACAGACCCGAAACCTGAAGGATCTGGAGAAGGTCTGTATGGAGGAGTGGGCCAAAATCCCTGCTGCAGTGTGTGCAAAACTGGTCAAGAACTACAGGAAACATATTATCTCTATAATTGCAAACAAAGGTTTCTGTACCAAATATTAAGTTCAGCTTTTCTGATGTATCAAATACTCATGTCATGCAATAAAATGCCAGTTAATTACTTAAATCATACAATGTGATTTTCTGGATTTTTTTCAGTTGAAGTGTACCTATGATAAAAATTACAGACCTCTACATGCTTTGTAAGTAGGAAAACCTGCAAAATCTGCAGCGTATCTAACACTTGTTCTCCACACTGTACATGAGGATTTTATCCTGATAGCTAACAGGAGTCAGAGTACCGTTGGCTACCACATAGAGGTTTGTGACCCTTCAATGGCATGCCTGACCCACCGTCAAAGCGGTCATGCTTGATGATGTTGGAGGTAGCATAATGTTAATCACATCGTCAATCGGTTGGTGATTTTTGTTTCCATTGACCATTGTTAATTGTAATTTTGTTCTCAACGAATTACACAATGTACAGTAAAGATGTGATCTTTAATATATTTAAATTAACGAGACCCAAAGTGTAATTTAAGTGTTCCCTTAATTATTTTGAACACAAACACAGCTTTAACGCAACAGTCAGATACAGAAGTCTTTTGTACAGTAATGTATAATCATTTTTAAAACACAGCTTTGAAAGTGTTTTTTTTTTTATGACATGGGTCACCTATATGATACGTACACCACCTTTGGGGACCAGTTTTATCTCGACAGTACCACCTACAACCAGTGGCCAAAATCCCATCTTTAATGTTTCTTGTGCAATACATGTTCACTGTTTGCATCGAGATACCAATGGTATCAAGATACTTTACAACAATTTCTTACAACAGGGCTGTTAAAAAATGATTTATTAGAAATGTCCCAGCAGTCTGGTCTCTAGACCCCAAACTAGCGCTTGGATTTCCTGGCTTTCTTGCCCTCGTTGGGAGCCGTAGGCATCTTGCGGTCTTTGTTCTTGTTCTTCACATTATGGGTTTCGTAAAAACGAGCTCCCACTTTCTTCACCTTTTGAGCACGTTCCATAGCTCTCCTCTGCAAAAGGGTGAGAAAGACACAGGGGATAAGGAAAAGACAAACAAAAAGGGTGAGATCTGAGGCTGACAAAGAAGGCCGTTTCACTGGAGTAGCAGAAAAGCAGCAGTGACAGTTTGTTGGACACGCCATCAAACGGCAGAGCAGAGAAAAATTCAGCACCTGCTTGGACGAAAGTCTGCCTTGCTGATGCTTGGGGTCCTCCACCTCCTCCGCTTTCCTCTTCTTGCCAACCTGTGCTACAACTGAGGAACAGCTAGAGAGTCACTTTGGTTGGTTTGGTGAAACAATATATACAGGTGGTTGGTTTGGTGGAACAATATATACATTTTGTTACTTTCGTTAATTGGGTGGACCAATTTCCAGCTTTTCTCCAATGATGGAATTCACGAATGCATTCTATTTCTAGGAAATGAATGCTTGTTTGGTTTCAGGTAGACTGGTCTGTTCCCATTGAACAGTGCACCAGTCTATCTGTACTATCCAATGGTACTGGCTACTACAGAAAGTCATATTGGCTTAAATTGTATTTATTAATGGACAGGCCTGGACATTGAGGTGACATTTACCCTACATTATCAAAGTCAAGTTAGGTCACAGTTCACAGGAATATCTAGAATGAGAGAGACTTCTAAGTAGAAACAAATGTTTACCTTTAGGTTTATTTGCGGCCGTTGTCTTCTCTTTTATGTCTGTTAGCACTTTGTCAGACAGCGCCTTAGGAATCCTGAACAAAAAAGAAAATAGAAACATCAGATATTACCTCATTACTTCCCTAACATCAAGGATAGTTAATCAGATTGGAATCTGCTCAACCAACAACGTTTGTCAAACTGGTTACAGTCAACTCTGACGTTCTTCAGGTCGTGAGCTAGAGTTTACCAGCTACAGAGAGATGGTGGATGAGTGCATTGGAACAAGATGACATGAACGGGGATGAAAAACAGCTCATGGATCATGCCCGAGTGAAATGAGAAGCTGCAAAACCCCAGGTGCCTGGACAGTGAAGACCGGGTCGTATTTCACTTCAAAGCACCCCAGGCAACGCATGTCTCCATTGCAACCATGCCAAATGACGCCCTTCTATATTGGGAGCTACCTTGGTCCAGATGTGCCCTGGTCAAAAGAAGTGCACTTGTATAAGGAATAGGGAGAAACTCGAAACCGACTTACGCCAGACACTTGGACAAGCCCTGGGAAAAGACGTGGGCTTAATTGAACATAATGGTGCAAATCAAAACAGAGATGAAGAAGAACAGGACAAACCGGATGGCAGAAAAGCGCTTGAGTCTCGCTCGGTCCAGGAACTGCTTGTACTTTGCTATTTTCCCGTCCAGCTCGCGAATCGTCTCACGCGAACTCTTTTTTTCCACGTCAGGCTGAACGACGGTGGCGATGGGGGCCTCCGTTTCACCATCTCCAGCTGCTCCCTCTCCGTCCCCTTTCTCTTCTCCCTTTTCTTCTTCCTCCTCTTCCTCCTCGTCTTCGCTGCCGATGTCGGAGCCGGACAGGTCAGAGAGGTTTAGGTCCCCCCCGTCCACGGGCACCAGGTCCTCGTCGTTGAACTCGGGCGCCACGTGGATTTTGCCAAAGTTCTGCCGGACGTTGGAGAGGATCTTCTGCACCTGCTCCTTTTTCTGCTTCAGTTGCTCCTGCTGGGCCTCCTGCTCGTCGGACACGACTGGAGCCTCCTCGCTGCTCTGCTCCTCTCTTGCTCCAGCCTCTGTAGCTTCAGCTGCCACCTCCACTGGGAGTTTCTGCTGGCCCTGAAAATGGCACACATCAATAAACCTTTCATCATAAGTTGTCATCAATCTCCTGAATTGTGCATCTTGCATGGACTGAATAGTGAACTAAACGCAGACAAGGCTTTACTTCCAATGCTTTAAAAACACAGTGTGGAATGCCAGTAGGTTAGAGAACAGGCGTCCAGCCAAGATTTACATATGAGAATATTTTGTTATTGCCTTGAGCTGATCAAAGTGACCTTGCAAACATTCACACTTACCCAATCCTGGCAAGGCTAGTAGTAATTCACCATCCAGCCAGAAGGTGGCGGACTAAAACCAGGTAAGTGATACACTTCCTGGGCTCTATTTTAGCGTGTTCTATTTATATGTTAATGCAGCTACCTCATGCTCTCCCTCAAGTCCTGGGGGTTTAACAAAAAAGGGGATCCGTCCTCTCTGCCAGTCGTTAAGCACCATTTTAGAGACGCAGGGAAGGTCCGGCTCGCCCCCCTGTAACAGATAAAGAACGGTGCACCAGGGGACACTTGAAATGACAGAACAAATGGAGGACACATTAAACAGACACAATGTGCCACTCTGGAGTTTCAAGTAAGTCAATATTTAGGGAAGACAAATGTGTCCCCACTAACTCATGCCTTGTCCGAAATACATTCCATGAATGCAGCACGAGTCAAGGAAGATGACCAGCTCAGACCTGCATTGTTGGTAATACCTGACAGTGTTCAAATTCAGTAGTGCAGGAATAGGAGTCTATGAATGTCCTCCATCAAACAGTCCAATCAAAGCATCAGGATCAGACACCAAAACGGCACAGTTTTACAGGCGAGACCTATGTCCATCTTCATGCTTAAAATGCAACCATACAAGTCGGGCATTAAGCACAAACATATCTGGACCACCAGGTTACAGCCAACAACCCTGGATTGTGAATTCAGCCCAACTGACGCATTTTAAAGCCAACTAAAAAACGGAAACAATGCCCCTTAGGCTCTAACATCTGCCAAAAGGAATCCATGGGTCCTGACCTTGAGGAGCTTGCCCATACGCATGGCCAGCTTCTCCAGGAAGTCTTCTGGGGAGCTCCATGTTGGGATGCGGTATGTCTTTTGGATATACTCTGGTTTGGCCCTCTCCAGGACTGCTGGGATGTGCTCCTCTGGGTTACGGATCTTCTCCACTTGTACCTATTATAATCGGAGCCAAAGAGTACACATCCAATGAGGTCTGAGTGTAAAACAATGTATACTGATACCAACAATAAGAGTTAAACAAACAACAATGACTGCTGAGGCTCCGACTGTAAACAAAATGGAGAAGGGAGGCATGGACCTTAGAAACCTTGTTTCCCACCCGTCCACAAACCACTTCAGTTCAAGGTTTGATTTGGCGATAATGTTTAGAAATATCAATATGACTAAAACTCACATCATCCTATGCGTTTAACCACCACTAATTATATACATGACCCTGCTTGCTAATCAAAATTGCACAGAAACGGCATAACAGGAACAACCTACCACTCCTTTCAACACGATGTCGCTCTCGCTGTCTTCGGAAGGGTACACAACGCCGGGACAGTCGATGAGGAAGATGCGTCGCATCAGGGTGATGTACTGCCACACCTGGGCCATTGGGGCACGACCAACAACATTTAGTTAGATAATGGAGCAGAAATTACCAGCCAATGAACACCAAATAAAACCATAGACCTAAAAGTGCTGCTAAAATGAGGCACGTGACGAGAACATTAGGATTGACTGTTTTGTCAATAACGTGTTGGGGCAGAATAGCTAAAGAAAGAATAACCTGTAAACATTATCATGTGAAACAGCAGAAATAACACTGCACACGAGCAGACTTTAGTTTCTAGTTCCGATGGACACGCACCTATGTCTCTTCTAAAACCTATATCCCAGGTTGGATGACGGGAAGAAACAGTGGACAACCTTTAATGCACAGACAACGAGGCACAGGAACAGCTGTTCCAACAAATGGAAATAACCAGAGTGGGAGACATAGATGGGAAACAGAGCAACAGAAGAACCAACCGAACACCAAGCAACCACTCATTTGTCCCAGTCAAACCTCTTATCCCAGTTACAAGTCTTGCGTTAGTGGTAAGATGCTAAATTACGGTTCATATATGTTAAGAAAAGAGTTCGGAATCGGAACGGAGACCTCAACCATTTAACTTGTAACTGGCAAGTAAACAGGCATAATGACCCCTTCTCTTTAGGTCATTCTAACACCTGGAAAATGCTGGTTTGTCCGTAACAACAAAAGGAATGCAGCTTGTTATCCTAGACATTTTAATGTTTTATGACAAAATGTAAATACACCTGTAGCGATTACAATTTCTGAGTGGAACCATTCACAGATACTGATAATATCTGCCCATTTTCTATTATTGTTGCTGAGAATGAAAATTGATATTTTTTCGCATGGCTTGTGCTTAAAACCCACATACAAAGACAGATCTTAAATTCGAACAAATCATTTATTAAATGAAATGGTTAGCAATGTGCTGATTTAAAAAAATAACTAAGTAGTGGTCGGCCAACTTCGATATGATCAAACCCCTCTGTTCCCCTCAGAGCTTTGGACCTTGACCTGACCTCCAGATTCAAACAGGATAAACAGCTACAGAGACGGAAAATTACAATTGTTTTTCTTGCCAGTCTAGTTTTTTGGAAATCACAAATATAATTAAGTGGGGGAACCATTGCAATGTTCCGTTGCAATGTTTAGAAAATATTCACGTTGATATATATTCACGCAAACTGAAGTCATTTTGCTACCTTTTTGCCAGCTATTCAGTATTTTTTATGCAGAAGGTGTCCAGCTAAATACCGGGAGATTATTTGTATTAACTTACTGCCAGTAGACAGCTGGACACCGGAACACCTGGTGCGACGGCAACCCCACTTTATAATTTCCTTGGAATTGTAGCTGTTCTAGTTGGGTATTGCTTTACGTCGAATAGGAGTGGCTGTGCTCTCTGCCTGCAACTTTGCAGGTAATCTTTTTATTAACAGTAACCATGGAAATCAGCGTATTTGCCATTAGGTAGACAACATAGTAGAGAGTAAAGAGCGTAGTACACTACACTACAATAGAAAGCAAAGAGTGTAGTAGACTACATAGTAAAAAGCAAAGAGTGTAGTAGACTACATAGTAGAATGCAAAAAGTGTAGTAAACTACGTAGTAGAAAGTAAAGAGTGCGTTTGTCTAACCTTGGTCTCACCGGCGAGGGGAGCCACGTTGCAGACCTTCTTGGATCGCAATGTGTTAATAACAGAACTTTTCCCAACATTGGGGTAGCCGATAAAACCCACACTGATCTGCTTCTTGTCCGTGTGGAGCTAAAAAACAACAACATTTGGTTAAAATTGCACAATAGCCAGTAACTCTTTAATGCCATTTGAAGTCAGCCACTACTAAAACAGCATAAAATGTCTTATGGTCAGAAAGAAAGGGCTTATGACATCTACAAAAGGCTTATGCTTTTTTTCCTGAAAACAATAGCTCCTGGAAGCAAATAAGTGTATACATACATCTCTCATGTTGTCTCCAAAGAAACTCTAACACCCATTTTGCTTTAAACAGTATGAAGAAAAGTACATCTACAATCAAAATGTACATTCTGAGCATTTTGGAAACATCGGTATGTTTTCAGTGGTCTGTCCAACACTCGTCATGGACACAACAATGTGGTCCGTATACTGTTCAACTGGATTTATGTTAACTATGCCTGAGCGCTCCTCTGAGCCTCAAAGGCCCTGGTTTATGACTTGCACCAACCCAAAATAGTTTGGCAGCCGATGTGAGAACGTGTGCCCAGATGTAGTCTTCAAGGCATGGGGTTAGTGCAAGGTGCCAGTAGACCATTTCACCAACTTCTGCCCAAAGGGACTTACTATAAAATGTGAAGAGAGTTCAGACCGGGCCATGTAAAATAGGGAAATAATATGGGGGAACGCCAACGGGGCTTACCTTGCCAAACTGCCTGAGGAGCTGGATGAGGGAGCCCTTGCCGAAAGAGTTTGTGAGGCTGGCGTGGAAGGCCAGGGTGGGGTACTCAGCGGAGAGCACGGCAACCCAGCGTTTCTGGTTCAAAGGCAAAATCAGACAGGCATATGTCAGACAGGCAGACATATCCATTTACTTATCACCTCGGAAGTCCTGCGCTTCATTAGAGCAACGCGCATCCACATGACCTAGCAAATGTCAAAGCTGCGGATGGATTCCTTTTAGTTGGACATTGCGAAATGCAGTGAGAAAAGCCTCAATGTAGAGAGCCGGATGTCAAATCCCAAATGGGAATGAGGAATGGTTACACAAGTTAGCATTGAAAAAGTAAATGAAAGAGGTTTGACAACGGAAACAATGTCAGATTTAAAATGTAGTCTGACGTTTGTAAAAAGCAGTCATTCATAATGTGTTGTGAACATTCATCTCCAGAGCAAAAGCCTGCAAAACATCATGAACAGTTGGAACGGACACCATCCTTTTTTTGACCCCTGAAGTCACACACGAGACGCAAAACACCAACACACATTGAGATGATTTGAGGCCACCGGCTACTCTCTGATGAAATGCACTATTAAAACGAATAAGGCTTGACAGTCCTAATTCAAATTATTTGAGCAAGCACCCCTGATATAGGAAGAAGAAAAAGTGTGAATAACTTCTCACATAAAACTTTGTTGAGCAAAACACTGGAAATATTATCTCCCGCTGAAAACACTGGCAGTCTTCTGAAGGTACATTACCCTTTCAATATCACGGCAGCTGACAACAAGCTTTTGCCCACTACTGAACTGAGCCAAACTGAGACGTGCTGACTGATGCCCAAGCATCAAGTAAAACCTAAAATCTGGCCCATTCCACCTGGGTACTACAGGACGGTGCCTTGGTCTCAGGGGAAGGTTTGGGGAGATTGTTTAAAAAGCGTACCGTGACCCAGGCAGGGATGAGGTCACACTTGTTCAGTACGAAGATGAGGTGTTTCCAGGGCTTCTCCTTCCTCATGTAGGTCTCGATGCTCTTTGAGCGTGTGCCCATGGGGTCGCGGGCGTCCAGCACCTGGATGATCACGTCCGATGAGTCTATCACCTACAGGGGGACATTATGGATGGAAAGAACAGGACAGTTTGGCCACTGGCCAAATCAGCTTCAGCTGCTCTTAACGCCAATAGAAACCGTACATTTAAGAAAACCATTTTCATTTAATAAATCTATAGATGCTGTACTTTGTAGAGTTCGCCCCAGATCCTTTTGGACTGGCCCTTCTTGAAGATCTCTTCTCGAGCTTCCTCTCTGTGGGTAAAGAACATGCGGTTCAACAGGCAGCACAACTTTTCAATAAGCAGACTGAAGGTGCCCAACACCAAAAGCTAGGCTATAGATTTACGTGTTACTCATTAGATTGGTCATTAATAAAAGGGAATTAGTAGCTTTGATTCAACTTTGATTTGAGTTACAGTCTCCAAGGAGAACGCTAGGACATCCCTCACCTGACCCCGTCGTCCTCTGTGACCAGGTCACGGTCCTTGTCGGCGCTGTAGGTCTGAGCAGAGGCCACGGCCTGCTCTGCCATGTCCTTCATGTCACCGACCATCAGGTTGGGCCGTTTACGCTGCGCCTTGGGGCCGAACGTGGTCTCGAAGCCCTCGGTGTCCAGAATGTGCACCTTGGAGTTCTGCAGTGGACAGAGGAAAAAGGGGAGGAGATTGAAAGAGATGAATGAGACAAGATTATTGTTTGATGAAAAGACCCAATGGAGGAATGGCATTTTCCCCACAGCTCCTTCCAAAAGCCAGTAGCTGGAGGGAGAGGTTAAATCTGACCATAATGAAAATAGACCCTTGAAGACCGAGACACACATGGGTCTGTTTGTCAAACAATGTGATCCCATTCACATTTCACCACAGACAAATGGGCTAAAAATAGTCATTAGCACTTTGCTTACTAGGCCATACAAACAGCAGTCTAGACCTTAGGAGGAATAACAGCAGCAAATGTTTAGATGTAGTCTGACTGCATGTTTTCCTTTTGTCTGTTGGGGGTGGTGTTAGAGTTAATTCTTATGTATTATAATCACATTTTTTGGCCCTTCGGTCTACCGATCAAATGTTGGCCTGTAGTGTCACCTTTCTTTAGAAAAGTGTGAGAAATTAACCATCGGTTAACAAGCCACTGTCTTCTATCATCAAATATATTTTGCTCCCAAGCACCAATTGCTACGTTGTTGTGGAATAGCTGAGGTACAAGGATGAAACGCTTATATTGGTTCAAACTATAAATGGGCTGAATACTTATTGTGTCCAGCAATTCAAAGACCTATTATAAGTGCAAGGACGGTAGTATTTGTTCAAATGATATTCCTTGAGTGAAACTGAGTAAGGTGATGCCCAGATTAGTGGGGGCACAAGGCTTAGCTTTGGCCGTACAGTCCAACATGTACCGTACGTTTAGTACTTGGTGTATAATAATATTTGGCATTTTAGACCAACCAAGAAGAAAACAAACCCATTTTCATGTCTAAACTAGGAGACTGTCGTGACTCATCGTAATTGTGGCAGGCTTCTTCAATGTACAAATCTTTAATTCATTACCGGACAATTTTATATGGTTGTTGTGAAGAACAGCATCAATGTGCCAACAAACATTACCCTACATTTTCCAACAATACACTCAAAACAAAGAACGTGAACAAGTACTTAAGTGAGACAACCCTAACTAGGTTACACTCATTAACTGGCCAAACCACACTTCAGTCAGTGAGCTGACACTAGTAAAAAACAGTGTTGTCGATCTGTGTTCCATGCGAGTGCTATTGGTTAGGTTATAGTTAGTTGGTACAAAGTTGAGGCAAAACTAGTGGCCACCTTTCACGGGTTCCACCAGTAAACAGAGGTGGAGGAAAAGCAAATGCAGCACACCCCAAGTATGTAGTGAAACAGCCAATAAACTGCCTTGACTGGGCCAGGTTTGATGTGAAATGCAGCCGTAGAGTCCTATTGCAAAAAACAAGCCGTTTATGGATCTTGTCAGAAACAATGCGGATTACATTTTCAGGTTTGCCTTGACCCTCCACTACAAGGTTTTTGGAGGTGTTCATTCTAAACCCACATGTCTGTGTCCCCGGCGTCTTCCACCAGTACGGGTCCAATGATAAATGTTTTCCTTTTGGGCAAATCAGTACTTGCCTAAACATAATTACTGACCTAGACAGAGTGTAATTCTTTTTAGTTTTGAGGTCATTAGGAGCCTTTAGGTTGGTATGATATATATTGTATTTGCAGCTATTGATAGGCTACATAATAGTATTATTAGTGAGCAATGATAGCTTTTAAATGAATACAATTTTATTTTTGTTTCTAAAGTTTGGAAAATCTAAGGATTTTTACTCAAAGATCAAAATAGTAGGATCCCCCTTCAATATCATTTAAAGATTTAAAACTTTTAAACAGTGAGCGTATATTCCTTTATGTTGACATTGATTTGTTCCCCAAGAAAGGTTTACTTGTAAATCCCTTTCCAGGGAAATAAATCCACTTAGCCACTGGATTGATGGATGCTTGATGGATGCTCGGAACAGCTCAGGAGTGTGCTGTGTAAATGAATCAACACCAGCAACCTACAGCTTGAGTGCTTGAAAATGTGTGACTTCATTGCTCAGGGGAGTGTAGTTGTGCTATAATAATTGATGTGTCATATGTTTAAATAGCACAACTTTCAAACAGCAGAGAACGTATGTTAAACGCAAATATGGTCAGAGTAAACAAAAACTTGGAATCCTCATTGTGGTATACAATAAGCAAAACATTATAATACCTCTTACTGAGGAAACATTAACACACGACCCCACCCCCAAAAAAAGAAATACACAACCAGAAAATTATTTAAGTAAAAACACCCAGTTAATCATCAGTAAGGACTTGGAAAAGATCATTACATAGAAAGACGAAAATTGATATACCACTAAAATAATTTACTTGGACTCTCACACTGCTTTTCATATTTAGCAAAAAGCTCCCAAAAGGAAAAAGGCATGAAATTAAACAAAAAATGAAGACAAAGGAGGTGGCAGATTAAAAAGGACAAGACCATTTACCCCCAACAGGCTGAATCTCTTTAAAGGTCCTGCAAGCACATGGAGCCATTTATAGGAAAAAGAACACTGAAGTTCTCAGTCAACAACACTGTTCTGAGAGAACTCAAAAAACTGGACAGAAATGTTGTTTGAGTCTTTTTTTTGTACTCGGCAACAAGGGCGCGCAAATTTGGCAAAACGCAACGCCCTAAACAGGAAGATTGGTTGCACGGTGAAGCCGAGCGAAACGACTGGGAATATGCCAGGTGGGGAGGAGGATTCGTCTGACCTGCCAATTGCAGAATACAAAAAAAGCGTAAGAAATATACCCTGTTTAAAATGGACTGCATGCTCTGATGCACGGAATGATTGACTTTCATCCCACGTTGACGTAAATTTGACACAATATTTAATAACATTTCGGGGGATCCAATAATACTGTTGCACTCCATGTAGGTCTAGGGGATATGTCTAAAGAGGTAGGTCTAGGGGATATGTAGGTCTAGGGGATATGTAGGTCTAGGGGATATGTAGGTCTAGGGGATATGTAGGTCTAGGGGATATGTAGGTCTAGGGGATATGTAGGTCTAGGGGATATGTATGTCTAGGGGATATGTAGGTCTAGGGGATATGTCTAAAGAGGTAGGTCTAGGGGATATGTCTAAAGAGGAAAATATATGTATTAGCGGACATGTGGAGTTGTTACTGTGATGAAAGGTCATATTTTCTTGAGATGAGAACATCATAAAATCGGGAAGGCCGAAAACGTTAGGTAGCAATTGAGTTCATGAATAATCCTTGAAAAGTTTTACAATAAATGCATATTAATAAACACAGAGAAAGATGGCGCCTTTCATCTTGGCTGTCAAATGGTTGAGGGAGGGGCTTGGTCAGCGTGTAAACGGAAAGGTGCCCACAAAACGAAGGAGCAGATTGGACCAAAAGGCAACTCTCGAACAAACGGACATACGTGGTTGTTAAAGCCTAATAAATGCTTAAGAACAAGTATTCTACTGCTTCATGGGAAGATGGCCATTTGGAACGCAGTGCTAAAACAACGTGAATTAATTTGATCACGCAGCCCTAACTCCTAGTAGTCCAACACAACAGCACCACAAACATGAAAGCACAGGGGAGAGAGGTCTGTTCAGCATCACACCAGCTTAGCATCCCAGCGTGGAGAGACTTGGTGTCCTTATTTAACCGGGTTCATATTAAAAAGAGAAGACACACAGACATTGTTTGAATTACTGTTGGGGCCTACGGGGCTGTGTATTACAGAACTATGCGTTTTCACATTGAGCGGTCCATTGTTCTCACAGGAAGTCAGCCGCTGCCTAAGAAGGGACTAAAAGAAACCATAAAAAAAGAAGTATGGTGCTTCGAAAAAGTTTCCTGACCAACAACACCAATACTCAAAATTAGTCATTGTATAATAACACTGGTTTCAGGAAATATTTACCCAGAACATTACTGGCATAAGTACACACCCCAGTGCTGTAAAAGATCCTAATTCACACAGATTAAAGAAATTGCCATAAATTGGAACAATTACCATTAACAATTCCATTGGCCGCCACCTGTAAACCACTACTGGAATTAACTGAACCAATAAGACAGCAAAAGTAAAAACACATCTAGGGACATTCAAAATGTATCCTACTAACCAGCTACACCCTGAAGGCATTCCAGATGCTACAGAATGAAACAACAGTCACTCGAAATGTTTGTATTTTTATTCATGTGATGAATCTCAGGATCTAGTATTGAGGGACAATTACATATATGTATGCTAGCTATCCGTTGCGGCCTCTAATATTCTACATTAGGCAGGAAAATAATAAAACATTTAATCTCAGAGTAGATTTTGACTGCAGAATTCCCCTGTCCTCTACAATATGTTGTTAGGGCCATTGCTATAACCTGCCAAATTCTGACTGGAATGTAGCATCTGTTGCTATGCTGATTACTTGGTTGGTTCGATTTTCCCAAGTAGAGTTTGTGCAGGGTTTGGACTGCAGATCCTTCTGGATGGATTTTAACTCATAAGCATGCAACTTTAGAAAATCACTTTCTGAAGATAGGGTTTTTTACGGTGGCAAGCTAGTTTGTATTGTTAAATTAAACACATTAAGTTTCACTTGTCAATTATCTAGTGAATAAACACTCATCATTAATGATGGGAAGATTAGCTGTGTGTACATAGTGCGCATTTAAAAAAAACACAGCCCGCATGACTGTTATTTAAACTGTAATGCTCCCTTCTTATGGCAGTGGATGCTATAGAACTATTCATATCCCACTACGACACAGTGGGTGTTTCTTGGCAGGGGGACACTATTTGGTGTGACAGTCTACAAAAGGCCTATTATATTCAATGTTACATTTTCTTATATAATCAATTAATTCTGTTTGATTGGGTGCAAGATGGGCGCTTGATTAGTTGAATTAACGATAAATCAGAAATGAGGAATGTCTGACTGAGGATTTCGCCCCTGCATGAATTTAAGAAAATAATTAAATCCAGAAATGAACATAGTCGTTTTGAGAATGACACAGGTTTACAAGTTGACACATTGGTTTACGCAAAGCTTGCTGCTGCACCGTTTTTAGATATTTTTGTGAGATGTTACTATGGTATACTTAAGTATAAATACAAGCATTTCATAAGTGTCAAAGGGTATTATTGCATTATAATAGTGTTGACCTTTCTTCTTCAAGACCTCTGCAATTCGCCCTGGCATGCTGTCAATTAACATCTGGGCCACATCCTGACTGATGGCAGCCCATTCATGCATAATCAGTGTTTGGAGTTTGTGGGTTTCTGTTTGTCCACCTGCCTCTTGAGGAGTGACCACACGTTCCCAATGAGATTAAGGTCTGGGGAGTTTCCTGGACATGGACCCAACATTTCAATGTGTTGTTCCCCGAGCCACTTAGTTGCCTTATGGCAAGATGCTCCAATCATGCTGGAAAAGGCATTGTTTGACACCAAACTGTTCTTGGACGGTTGGGTGAAGTAGCACTTTGAGGATGTTTTGGTACTATTCTTCATTCATGGCTGTGTTCTTAGACAACATTGTGAATGAGCCCACTCCCTTGGCTGAAAAGCAGCCGCAGACATGAATGGTCTCAGGATGCTTTAGGGTTGGCATGACACAGGACTAATAGTAGTACGCATGTTTTGTTTTCCAGACAAGCGGAATGGGGATTCAGAGAAAATGACATTAACCCAGACGTCAACAGTCCAATTCCTGTACCTTTTGCAGAACATCAGTCCGTCCCTTTTCCTGGAAAGAAGTGGCTTCTTTGCTGCCCATATACAACTAAGTCATTTGAGCCTATCAGTCTTTTTCAACAGACAGAAAATGTGATCTTTCACTTCTCTTTCAATAAAGCATACAATGTTGATACACTTGCTTATGTAGGAAGAAGACTTGAATTGAAACGACTGTGGTCGTCCCATAGTAAAACAAGGGAGAGTATGCAGTTCACAAGGCTACAGCTTTCTATCCTCATCAAGGCTGCATTTCCATTATGCAGGATTTAGAAGATGCACATGAAACCCTGTCACTTATCTGATAAAGATTTAGCTGGGTAGCCCTAATGAATGTAACCCTGTTTGGTACTCACGTGTGCCTTCACTCTGTCGTGTAGGAGGGACATGGGCAGTCTGCTCTGTTTCATCACCACACGGTATGGGTCCTTCTTCACGGCACCCATTTCATCCTGAAACTTCTGCAAGGACGACTGCTTAATGACCCGAGTGTTCGCTGAGACAGAGGTGGCCAGAGAGAAAGCGTTATTAACAGTGTGCGATTGTGTTAAGGCAGACAATATCTATCCACGTCAGTCCCCATGTCCATCCACGTCAGTCCCCATGTCCGTCCACGTCAGTCCCCATGTCCGTCCACGTCCGTCCCCATGTCCGTCCACGTCCGTCCACGTCCGTCCCCATCCGTCCCCATGTCCGTCCACGTCCGTCCCCATGTCCGTCCACGTCAGTCCCCATGTCCGTCCATGTCCGTCCCCATGTCTGTCCACGTCCGTCCCCATGTCTGTCCACGTCCGTCCCCATGTCCGTCCACGTCCGTCCCCATGTCCGTCCACGTCAGTCCCCATGTCCGTCCACATCAGTCCCCATGTCTGTCCACGGAAGCAACAATGAATCTGGAAGGCAGTCAGCTTCGCCACCTAACATGCCAAAATTGATTAAGCTTGATTTCAGGGGATTATATTTACAAATTGCCTGCTGGTTTGTGGATTCAAAATGACATATCAAACAATTGTATTTTCACAGTTTCAACTAGCATAAAGCAAGACTTTAATTCAGAATTAATCATACTTTAATTCTGATTAATAAAAATCCACACAGGGCCAAAAGCCTTTGTTGGACAACCTGCGATTGTGCGGTATAAAAGTTAACAGTTCGGCTCACCAAACCATTTGATGTTGGGCTCCACCCTGGCCTGCGTTCCAGGTGCCACGGTGGACTGATACTGCAAACGCTTTATCACCTGCCCTCTGTTGTTGCTAAGGAAAGCAGGGGTATGGCAATGAAATTCATGTTCAATATCACAACACAAATCAAACAGCTAGTCAGTAAGCATAAAGGACTTAATTGTATGGTGAAAACCAGGAAATGGGGGTTTAATCTGGTAGGCATGTGAACTGAACGACACGGAACAGAGTATGCCACTCCTATTCTCTCTGCAAATGACAAACACATCCATGGGCCCCTCCTAGGGAGGGATTCTGCTAACACCTGTGAAATCTGTCCAAAGAATCAAGGCAAACCTCAAGTATCAATTAATCAGAGTAGAAAATAAACAAAAACATGTATTTTATCAAAACAATTGTAACCATACCGGTAGGAGATAACTATTGAAACATTTACCCCAATATTAATATGGAAATCAGGGTCACAAAAATACGATTGTTCATTAATTACCATCTTTGCTTCTGCCTGTACATATTCAGACGCCTGACAGTTGCTCGGTCCCTCATGCTGTTGCCTGAACCTGCAGGAGTCTTGGGTCGGTCTGTGAAAAGGCATATGATTGTGGGATTATAATAATTGCATGCCAAAGTGTTTAGACATGTGTAGTGGTAACACTTCATTTAATTCCAGTGTCACAGATGCAAGCTAATATGGATTTGACACAAAGTGATCATACACACAGTAACGATATTCAGGCTATTCCATGGTGTTTTTAATGTTGTAGCCAGGGGTTAAGATGGCAAGTAGCCAGCAGGAGCTGTGCTCCAACACATACGGTCGAAATGAGAGTTAGGGGGACTGAGCTCCAGTACTCCTACTGGCCAGAACATTTGAGATACAACTGGATAGTAGAAGTTAGGGCTCCCCCACTTCCCTGATCCCAATTTAACTCCCGGTCTTAGCTAGCTAGTTGTAGTGATGGCGTTATAAATATCTGGTCTGTCTGCATGTTTAATAAACTAAGTTGGATATGAAAAGTTAGCTAAGACAGTTCCAAAAAGGTAACGTGGCTATTTAAAAAATGTGTGGATACAACACGAAAATAACATATGACATCTGTTTTGCATAGCAACTGAACTACGTTTCTTCTTTTCACAGGTAGCATATCATGTTATCCAGCTCGTCAACCAAAACATAGCTAGCTGTTAGCTGTAAACAAACATCAGTTAGCTACATAGCAAACTTATTTTACATCTCACCAGGATTACTGCTGGCCGCCGAGGTGTTTATCGTGCTTTTCCCCTTAAACCGAGGCTTCACCATCTTGGTAGTGTATTGGACCTTAACGATGAGAAATTAACCAAATCACCCCAAATGTCAACTAAGATCTTCCAAGTATTATCTGTGCCCGATACACGTGTTAACCAGTGCTTCTAATTCAGGCACTAGAAGGACGTCATCAATGAGCGACAAAAAAAACCCCACGGAGATCCTGAACCAGTGAAGTTGGCCCGAACTGCTGCAGATCAGAACACATTCTTGTCAGCACAGATTGACAGGGAAGCAGAGAGCCAACTGGATATGCAAAACATTCACATACACATTTATTTTTCACTGCTTAAGGGCAAGAGGAATCATATTGACCGGGACAGTTAAAGCATACAGGCCTTTCTCAATACAGATTTGTGTTTCCCAACTTTAAATATGTTCTAAACACAGTGGAACAGTTGTTAAATGTTAAACTATTAAACTCTTAGAGAGCTTCTCTACATTGTTTAGAAGCAATTCAGGGGCCATTAAAGGGGCCATTAAAGTAATTGCACAGGTGCACGCCACAGATTATTTGTTTCTAATAGCTCATTTCTGTTAGGCTCTGGCCATCACGTTTCCTACATTATGCCTACTTTCCTTCGATATCCTTCTAAGCAAAAGCTTATGGGCTGTCTTGATTTAGTAAAAACTATGTTTGTTTTAAGCAAAAACATCCACCTCCAAAAGTACGTAATTGTCTAAATATCTACTATGATTTATATTTATATATACTGACTATTTGATTTGGGGTTCAAAATGGTGTCATATGAATGTGCTGAATGACTATGGAATGTAACACTATGGAAATTAAGTGTTGCTGGGATTTTTCTTTGCCAAATCCAAAGACATCTATTCTGTCCTGAAGAATATATTGCAATCTGAAAATTTCATGAGCAATTAACGCTACATGTACTTCATACTCTTTGACAATGCTTTGGCCAGTGGCTTTTGCAGGCCTGGGCTTCAGGCCGTGTATTTTGATCCAATTTTAAAAAGTTAAGATGAAGATTTGTCTGCTTGTTTTTGCAAACTGACATTAGCCTAACTGGAATGGTATTAAGAGCTGCAATTTTCATAGAGCATGCTTTGTTTAAAATGGGCAGAGTTGTATCTTGCATAATATGGAAAATAAATCTGTGATTAATTGAAATAATGTATTCTCGTGAATCCCAGCATTCCAGCATGGGGCCCTGCATTCTTAATAGGAGTACACAGGCCATTACCAGGAAACATTGGCCCCCTGAAAAAACATGTGCCTAAGGCCCATCAATTCTAAACAACATTGAGCCCTGTGAATCATATCCATCTTTCCTCGTGTTACCAACAGCTCCGAGTACACTTTGTTGTTATTTGATGTTAACAAAGCTCTGAAGGGATCCTACATTTGTCTGACAACACAGAAGACATTCCAGCAAAACACTGACAGCAACCCCTGTAATTGCTTATTGCTGAGCATTCACAGCTGGTGATTTGCATAATTGTGACGTAATGAGAAAATGTTTTGCTTCTTTCCATGCCAGGAGCATACATTGTCTCACTGCCTAAATTGCTAGTCAACACTTTGTTTTAACTGAATATTTATGGAAACTACATACTAAATACATTTCTGAACTGCTAAATCAAATAGCTCACCAACAAATGTCTGTGTTAGACTAATATAACTAAGCCAACACTTCATGGCTTTTAACAGATTTTCACTATTTCACTATTCATTAACTGATTTTTTATTCACTGGCACTATTCAGTTACCTACACATCATGCTCACTTCCAAACAGCATAGCTAGCTACAAAGTTTATTGTCAAAACCAAACATTTTGAAATGTTGTATTTATTAATAACACATGGATAAACGGGCATTAGGAGCTAGCAGACGTGTTACATTTACAGCCGTGGCCAAACGTTTTGAGAATGACACAAATATAACTTTTCACAAAGTTTGCTGCATCAGGTTTTCAGATGGTCACTTGCATGAACTCCTGAATGTCATGAATAGTGATCAGGTGAATTGCAATTTGTTGCAAAGTCTCTCTTTGCAATGAAAATGAACTTAATCCCCCAACAAACATTTCCCCTGCATTTCAGCCCTGCCACAAAAGGACCAGCTGACATCATGTCAATGATTGTCTCATTAAAACAGGTGAGAGTGTTGACGAGGACATGGCTGGAAATCACTCTGTAATGCTGACTGAGTTAGAATAACAGACTGGCAGCTTTAAAAGAAGGGTGGGACATGGATTCATTGTTCTTCCTCTGTTAACCATGGTAACCTGCAAGGAAACACGTAAAGTCATTATTGCTTTGCACAAAAAGGGCTTCACAGCAAGGACATTGCTGCTAGTAAGATTGCACCTAAATCTACCATTTATTGGATCATCAAGAACTTTAAGGAGAGAGATTCAATTGTTGTGAAGAAGCCTTCAGGGCACCCAAGAAAGTCCAGCAAGCGCCAGGACGTCTCCTAAAGTTGATTCAGCCGCGGGATCGGGGCACCGCCAGTGCAGATCTTGCTCAGAAATGGCAGCAGGCAGGTGTGAGTGCACGTACAGTGAGGCGAAGACTTTTGGAAGATGGCCTGGTGTCAAGAAGGGCAGCCAAGAAGCCAATTCTTTCCAGGAAAAACATCAGGGACAGACAGATTTCCTTCAAAAGGTACAGGGATTGGACAGCCGAGGACTGGGGTAAAGTCATTTTCTCTGATGAATCCCTTTTACAAATGTTTGGGGCACCCGGAAAAAAGCTTGTCCGAAGAAGAAAAGGTGAGCATTACCATCAGTCCTGTGTCATGCCTACAGTAAAGCATCCTGAGTTCATTCATATGTGGGGTTGCTTCTCAGCCAAGGGTGTGGGCTCACTCACACGTTTGCCTAAGAACACAGCCATGAATAAAGAATAGTATCAAAACATCCTCTGAGAGCAACTTCTCCCAACCATCCAAGAACAGTTTAGTGACGAACAATGTATTTTCCAGCATGATGGAGCACCTTACCATAAGGCAAAAGTGATAACTAAGTGGCTTGAGGAACAACACATTGAAATGTTGGGTCCATGGCCAGGAAACTCGAGGTTAATTCTCCAGAGGCTGGTGGACAATAAAAAAACACAAACTCTGACAAACTCCAAACATTCATTATGCATGAATGGGCTGCTGTCAGCCAGGATGTGGCCCAGAAGTCAATTGATAGCATGCCATGGTGAATTGCAGAGGTCTTGAAGAAGAAGGGTGCAAATATTGACTCTTTGCATGTACTTAATGTAGTTGTCATATTAGCCTTTGACACTTATGAAATGCTTGTAATTATACTTCAGTATACCATAGTAACATCAGACAGAAAGATCTAAAAACAGTGCAGCAGCAAACTTTGTGTATACCAACTTACTTAATCAAAACATTTATTTTCTCTAGGTCCATTATCCACCCATAAGGGAAGATTACTCTAAATACTTTCTGTAATTTCATTGTATTCATAGATGTAAACGACAACACGCAAAGTACAGCAAAACCAAAACAGTGGTTATGAACAGAAAACCATCATACCAACTGTAAAGCATGAAGGCAGTGGCGTTATGGTTTGGGGCTGCTTTGCTGCATCAGGGCCTTTATGATGTAATTTAGTCAATCATCAAGTCCACATTGTACCTGTCCACATTGATCAATCAAGTCCACATTGTACCTAAGAATTGTTCAGGAGAATGCAAGTTCACTTCTCCAAAAGCTGAACCTTACATTTATTTTGCAATTGGACAATGATCCAAAACACACAATGATAAAAATACAACAGAATGGCTCAAAAAGACAAAATGGAAGGGTATGGATGCATGCAAGAAGGCCCTTGAACATGTTACATTTCAAGCAATACTGTAAAACAGTGTGGGCAAACCTTACTACCAACCAATGCAAAAGATGAATTAGACAGTCACACAAAATGGCATTTCAGCAAAAAATGGGTCAGCACCAACTATTGAAATTAGTTGTGTACTTACTTTTTCCACACTATCAAATTTAATTTCTGTTTATTTTCGTTTTATGAATGGTATCAACGTTTTTTGGTTTACCTTCATCAACGAAAGTGGTTGGAATTAAGCTGAGATATTTGTGTATCCAAATTTATGTAAACTTTGCAGGGTTTGTCATACAACTTTATTTGTTGTTGTTTTTGTTGCCAACTAAACCATTCTGTTATTGGGGGACCCATCGCTTTGATAGGTTGTACTGGATTTTTCACCTACTCCAACCAAAATGCTGCACATTGCTCTTTTATCCAGCAGAGGGTGCCCCTCACTTGTTTTGGTCTCAGCCTACAAAGAGGATCCTCCACAGAAGTGTATATTGAAATATTTTGTCATTAATGAGGATTCACATTTGGGTTGAAAAGTTGCACTTTAACTACTTACCATTTATTTTATAACTTATGGATGTGTTCAGTGTCTAGGCTTTATACACCATAACAATGTTTATATTCGCCTGGATCTAACTGCAACTCTTGGTCATATATTGAGCCTACTTTCTACTTTCCTATTGTTTTAACCTAACCCAAGTCATTCTCATCACTTGATGTTCAGGTCAGCCTAAATGCATTAGCTTTGCATTAGCATAATAAAAAATATGGCATCTAGATCTTTAGCATGTTGCCAGTTACAAACCAATCCAGTTCAATAATGATACTCTATACCAGGGGTGGGCAAACTGCGGCCCGAGGGCCAAATGCGGCCCGCGTGGCTGTCCCATCCGGCCCACGGAATGTAATAAAATTATTTTGGGGGGAATTAAAAAACCAACTCACCAGCCCATTTTTATACATCTGAGTCAGAATTTTTACTATTTACACCTTATATGGGATCTACTGCACATATGTAATGTATGTTTTAACTTTTGCCCTTTTCTGGCCTCCAAATCAATTATGATTAAAAAATTACAAAAACAAATGTGGCCCTCCATTTCATTTCAAAATCCTGATGTGGCCCCCGAGCCAAAATATTTGCCCACCCCTGCTCTATACCAAAGCATCCTAGAATTCGGTTGGCAAACATTATTGCAGCGGCGTGGGATTTATGTTAATTTGACCTACAGTATTTGACACTGTAGCTCCCTTCTGCACCCTTCTTCTTAAGGTTACATTAGTAGTATACGACTCTATACCTACAGTACTTGGTATTGTAGCTCCCTTCTGCACCCTTCTTCTTAAGGTTACATTAGTAGTATACTACTCTATACCTACAGTACTTGGTATTGTAGATACATTCTGCACATAAAGATCTGCCAGTATTCAACTCCAGAAAGTTTGAATCAGTTGCAGGGCTCAGGAGAATAGTTCTGGCCAAACTAAGGAAATCCTCTCTGTTAAACTTTATACAGATGCAATTGGAACAGATGGCAACAGCAATAAACGGCAAATAAATAAATAAAATAAACGTACTCTAATCAGAAAGGAAAATATACTGCTCAAAAAATTAAGGGAACATGTAATCATGACAGCATAACACCAAGTAAATTACACTTCAGGGACATACATCTGTTGAGGAAGCATAAGCTATTGTGAATCAATGTCACCTGTTTTGGTGCAAATGAAAGTTACAACAGATGCACTGGATAGGCAACAGCAAGACAACCCTGCAAAAAGGGAGTGGTTTTGCATGTGTAGGAAGGATAAAGACAATTGCTCAAGATCATGGAGGAGGTAACAGGAGACAGGCCATTACACAAGGATAGTTGGACAATGCCGTAGTAGGGCATCAACCCAGCAGTTGGACCAGTACCTGTGAAGAGAAACAGGATGAGCACTGCCAAAGCCCTACCAAACAGCCTCCAGGTGGGCCACCACCTACAAAACCATTCCCTTTTGGGGGTTATCTTGTTGTTGCCTCTACAATGCACCTGTTGTCACTTTCATTTACCCCCAAAGCTGTGACATTGATTCACAATCTCTTACGATTCCTAACTTTACAGCATGATATCCCTGAAGTTTAATTGATTTGTTGTTATATCTTGATGATTACATGTTATATCTTGATTTATTTTAGCACTGTACATTGATTAATAGCTATTTTTAGGCATGACACATCAGCAATATACAATAAGCCCTGTATTGCTATTTTAAACCAGTTTCCACTGCAATTAGAGCAATAATTGCATACAACAATGAACTGGAAGCATGTTTTTTCCCATAAAGATTATTTAGACAAAAACCTGCAATGTACTTATATGATAATGTATTTATATTCCAGTGAATTTGGCCTATGGTAAATTCGACAAATATATTTGTGGGAAACATGGAAGGATATCCCAGACAGCTCTCATGTATTTTGAAAAGATTGCCCATTTTAGGAAAGACATTAAATTTAAGATGAATCATTTGCATTCTCTTGTGACCTAATAACACTTTATTTTAATCTACAACAGCTTGAAATAAATTGTTTCCTTGAAAAAGTTGGCCTGACTGTCAATTACATTAGTGGACAAGGAAAAATTCCCTGTCATGTCATTTGCCATGGTTACCACTTTGTGTGTTCTGTTTCCGTTCCATTCCTGTCTGCTACTTTGGTTGTCTCCTTGGCCCCCCTGTGACAAAAATAATATGTCTCATTGGGAAGAATGAAAAGTCCCCACAAAGAAGAGAAAAAACACATACCTACATATTTTCAATGCCGTCGTGTGACTGAATGTTTTGCTAAACATATTATTTATCAGTTTTTAGTTTATAACATTGACAAAGCACTTTGGTTTGTTAATGGCAGGATGTCAATTCAAAAACCTGAAAGCTAAAAAAATCTGTTACTCTCTAACTAAGGCCCTTGGATTATTCTCAGACTACCTCAACATCGTATTTACCGATGTGGGGAAAATATTCATTTATGTCCTATTCCAGGAAGGTTTAAAACTGTTTAACAGGTTTTGAGTTAGTGATAGGTCTTATAATTATTTTATTTCCTCCATTTAAATACATATTGTTTGTCTTTGTGTCAAATTAAAATATAGGAAACATTAAAAAAGATTATCTGAGAAATTCTATATGTATACAATAATTTATTCTCTATATGTAAAAAAAATGTACGCTGTTGTTTTTTATATTGATGAGGCAGCTTGAGCTCACAGGATAAAACATGTGCTTAAAAACAAGCATTTATAGATGTATGATGAACTCTGAGTTCACATAAGAGGAGGTATTTATATTCAAGTTTGCTTTTCCGCTCTCCATACTTTTTTCAGACATGACAAGATGTTTTCGCTCTTTCTTTACTCTGCTGGGCTGATTCTGCCATGTTGTTGTCAGGAAAATAATATTAATAATAACTTTTGCAAAATATATACATGATAATGGGAAATTATCAGCCGTTCTCCAGAAATGTTGCCTTTTTGGTGGTTTTGGCCTATTGCATTTCTGTGATGTTGGCCTATCAGACTTGGGTTGTACTGGGCTTGAGGTCAGATCTAATGAGAACTCAAGTTCCTTTTGATTGGACTGCAATGGATATTATTAGTCCTGTGGAGACGTCTGCGTATCACTTCGTGCTTGTCCAGCAATTCAGGGCCCCAGAAGTCTTTATCTTTAGACTCATCACAACCCCATCGGTGGACTTCTGCCTAGTTCGAATTCTCCGTGGGTTAGGTTTCCTCCAACACATTTTTAATAGACCAATCTTCATGGCCAAATTGCTGAAAACGGTGTACAAACATTTGGGACAGATAACCAGGCAACCCACCTGAATATATACCGGGGCTTAACATTCACCCCCGGAACATCTAAATATGTTGAGGAACAATATGGCCTGAAAATGCATATAATCTTCAACTGGCACAGACAGAGATGGTCTAGCCTGTTCCCCTCTAGTTGTCTTCCCTGTGTTCCTACCATGGTAGGGTGCTTTTCTTAGTCTCTGTGTTTAAATATGCTGTTGCTTGCTGGGAGATTTCTGTATGAGCACTTTGGGATAACTTCTCACAATATTTGATAAAAGATTTATAGTGTTTACGTTGATTACAAGTGTGACGGTGTAGGAAGGAGTGGACCAAAATGCAGGTAGGCAGTTGCTCAATAGGGTTTATTTTCCCTATCGTAGACACGGTAAGTGTTTAACTACAACTTCCATTCTTAGATGCAAAAGGAATAACAATAGTGACTGTGTCACTAATAAGCTCCGCAGCACGGACGTGCTGACACTCAACACAAACGACAATAACGAACGCAGAGACAAGACACACGAGGGATTATATGCACAGGTAATGAGGACCAGCTGCAAGGAATCAGGGAGGGATGCGTTCACAGGACATGGGGAACAAGACAAACATGAACGGTGGTGCCTAGAAGGCCGGCGACGTCGAACGCCGGGGGGCTACGCGGACAGGGGAGTGGCCACCAGTAGGCGGAGACGTGACAACAAGGTCGTTATGTATTTTTCTTTGCTGTATTTGTTTTCTTTATTTATAATTTCTTCATGCATAGCATATCTCATTCTGTCAAAATCCATGTCTATTTCGGCTTTGTATTCATCCTGTACCTTTACAAAACTATTCATGTCTTTTTCTCCATCTCTGTGCACCTGATTCCTCTTTGTGTATATCTGAAAAAAAGTATATTTTTACGTGCTAAATCTTTTGCTATCTAATTCCTTTACCAGCAGGGGTTAGGCCAATGGGTCATAGACTAGCAGACAAGTAGAGTCCAGCTGCTTTCTTTCTCATGTTCTGCTACTTGGACTCCTATCGACAACCTCATCGAATGGTTGGGTGAGGCCAAATTCCTGACTACCACTGACTTGTAAAATGGCTACTGGCAAGTTTCTTTGAGTTCCAGATCCAAGTTAATATACCTAAGCAATTTATTTAAAAAGAATACTAGCGCGGTGTGTTCCACTAAGTCGCATTAGAAGGTATTATTAATGGTCATCCCATGAAAGATAATTTTACTTTTGTGTGTTTTAGAGGTAATATCAAAAAAAGCTGTGACTTTCTTTCAAGAAGAAAAGGCAGCAGGCTTTTTGGCTTGAAGAATACTTCTTCCTTATCTTTAAGATTAAAGGGAGAGGGCAATTTTGGCTAATTTATTTATATTACTCCGGTCGTCAAAGCTAATAACCTTTTACTGTTTATCTTAGTTAACATTTTGTTCTTTGAGTCATAATGTGTCGCAATATAGCAAAGTATTCTACCACTGCAGGACATAAGGAACAGGTTTTTCGCAATCGGAGTATACCATATGATCTAAGCAGAACTTAAACAGTCTTGATACTGTGAGTCCCTTTTTATATGCGATTCCATAGTCAATTAAATATTTTACCCATGATGATGGAAAGATATATCCCAACTGAAACCCAATTTCTTCTTGTACACTTTATAGGGAATAGGCTGCCATTTAGAATGTGGAAAAGTTATGTTTATCATTTGATCTGTGGCTATAATGTAAACCACTTTTGTGGAAAGGTTATTTATGCCATGGTTTTCAGGCAGGTTTACGAAGCATGTATTAGTGCTCCCAGACTCTGGAGCACCCAATCCTTGACTTAAACTGGGAGTGAGGTCACAGTACCTTTATGCAGACAGAGTAAGCAAAATCAACCCAGCTAAATTAAATCACTGCAATCAATACCAGATTTAGAGAGCAATCTTATATTAAAAATAAATGATTCTGCATTCGATTTTATAGGACTATATAACAAAGCGGGCTAGATGAAAGAGCCTCTCATTCAGCAGCTGGACAGAGATATGATTTGTATGTTACTTTTCTTTTTTTTCTTTTTAAAAAAAAATAAATAAATCATTGGAACTTAAATTGGCATTCTTCACAGCAGACAATATTTTTAGGCCAGGTTATGGATTACGTGCATGGCTCAGTAGTGGAACAGACGGACAGCGGTCTGGGTCGGTAGTCAGGCAAGGCAGTAGGGGTTACTGCAAGGCAGTAGGGGTTAAATACAGGAACCAGGAACACCTGGTAACGAGACACGGACAAGACAACAGGTTAAACCAATCAGGGAAATAATGAACATGATTGTTTTTAGAAAAATACAAGCCCACTTTGAATTTGATGCAATCAACACTTTAATAAAAAGTTGGGACAGCAGTATGTTGACCACTGTGTCAACCTCTACTTTTAACAGTACTTTGTAAGCATTTGAGATGTGAGGAGACCAATTGCTGTAGTTTTGAAAGAAAATTATTTTCCCATTCTTGCCTGATATAGGATTGACAAGGGGGTTTCAGAGCTTAACGTATGTGCTACCGAATGTCTGGCAGTGCCACTGCTTCAAGCCAGTTCAACAAGATAAGCAGAGGTTTGACGCTACACTGTATAGTTTCACATTGGCAATGGTTTTCCTGAGAAAAGATTTCTGCAATATGTGTAAAGTGTCTTTTTGTACCAATCCAGGTTTATTCCATTCTTGTCAGCTTGTACATTGTATAAAGCCATTACTGTAGACAGGACCCAAGGAAGAGTTTATCATGTTCTATAATGTAACAAGCCAAGGCATCACAGGCATGCATTATCAATGAGTAATGCCACAGTAGAATAGTTGAGTTCTCCTGTCTAGGAACATACATAACCTAGTCGTATTTCTTTATAATAATAATTTAATTTAAATAAACAACATTACTACATCTCATTTCATTACTGAATTGCAAACGAATGAAAAACAAAAAGATGCCATATGCGTAAAAACCTGCACTGGAGTCACTGAGGGTATACTTCATTTTCTCAAGATAAACGTCACATAACCAATTAGAAATAGTGGGCCGAACAGATTTCCAGTTCAGGAGAACCCTGCATCGAGCCAGAAGGGAAGTATAAGCCTCATGTCTGCTTAGCTGTGGGCAGGGATTCCGGAGTACCATGAACAACTATCCTCCAGCACGGTTGATGGTTAACGTTAAGCCCTTCAAATATCAAATAAAATCGAGATTTTTATTCAAGATGAAATGTATTCCCAATAGTTCTTAATAGGCAGGACACAAAGCAAATATATGACACACATGGTCACATGGTGTCACGTCGCCTGGTGGTGAGCCTACCTCCAGGCACGTGACTCCCCGGCGTTCGACGCCGCCGGCCTTCTAGCACCATTGTGTATGTTTGTCCTGTTTCCCATGTCCTGTGAAGCCACCCTTCCCTGATTCCCTTCAGCTGTGTCCACTTAGCTGGGTATTTAAACCCCTGTGTGTCTTGTCTCTGTGTGTGTTATTGTCGCTGTTACGTGTCATACCAGTACTAGTTTCTCTGTACTGTGGAATATAGAAACTCTGTTTCTTTCTCTACCTTTTCATGCCTGCGTGCACGCCAGCCGTTTACTTTATGCCTTACGAGGCTATTGAGTGTCTGTACGCAAATAAACCGAATATATTGGAACTCACCTGCGCCTTGATTCCGCTCCTTACACACGCCGACCGTCACACATGGGGAGACATGACATCTATTATATCCATCATTCAGATAGATTTCATCTAGCATCGACTGGGAAAAAATAGTCCTATGCCCAACCTTAAATTGTATAAAGCCAGGACAAGTGTACTCTATCAATCACCTCATCCCACCACTCCTGTGTGAATTCCATGTACATATCTTGCTCCCAGGCAGATTTAGCTTTGTTATTGGAGTTTGTCCAATTACATACTAACCAAATAGAATGGAGGGGTTAATACTTTCTGGTGAGGTTTTAAAATATAATGTACTATCCCAGGGTTTGGCGAGGAAGGCAGAAAACTGTGAGGAGGCAACCACAGCATTGCCAGTGTAGGGTGCAGGCTAAACAACACAGAGCAAAGCGGTAAGAGATGTAGAAATGCAGTACCGCAAGGGGTATCTGAAGCATGCAACCAGAATGGTAATATCTACAAATTGGCAGCCCAATAGTAGTTCAACAAGTTGGATAGTGTCCATGTAACAGGGTTATAATGCTCCTTTTCTTTATTGTGTATTTCAACATACTTGATCTGATGTAATTGTATATGGTTGTAATAGAGCCACCTGGTGGAGTGTTTTGGATCTGCACATTGCACATTTCCACTAACGTTCGCGAGAATCCTGCAGGACAAATGTTTGTCCATGTGTTGAAGATCAGAATTCCTCAAGTGTCTGTTACTGTCTCTATACAGAGGGTAATAAAACCAAAGAGAAGACACAACCTAGAAAGAGCTATCGCAAGGGGCTCAATAGCGAGGGCAAATAACCAAGGGGAAGGAGGGCAACCCTGCCTGGTCCCACGTTCAAGGGCAAAATAATCACAACGGTTGTCGTTAGTACAGATACTGGCCTGGGGAGACAAATTCAAGAACCAAATTTGTCGCCAAATCCAAACTTCTTAAGAACACCTAAAAGGTATTCCTATTCAATTCTGTCAAATGTCTTCTCTTCATATTGAGAGATGCAGGGAAGTTTCCAGACGCTTTTGGAGCCCCAGGCAGAAGGGACCTGTTGCTCAAACCGCCCACCACCCAGCCCCTCCGGCTCTGAAATTGCGGAGCTTCTTACATCAAACTCATTGCATGGGGGCCCCTTTGTGGGGGTTTCGGACATGTCATTGCAGTGTCTTGTACATAGTCATCAAATTATTTAAGGGGATTCAGATGTTGTCGTTGCTGTGGTCCAATGTAATCATCCGTTTTTCCCTTCCAGCTTGGGGCCCCCAGGCCTGGTTTGCCTCCCCTGCTGTGTCTCTGGAGAGATGGTGCTGTTATGACAAAATACCTCCCATTACTATGTGACATTGAAATTAAGAAGATAAGAAACAAATTAATGAGTGTTTATTATGAAGTGAAGATGAATGCAAAGCAAACATCGAGCATTAGCTAATGCACTGGTCCTTCTCAGTGTGCATATACTCTCTCCGCATGCTAATCCAGACCTCCCCAAATGTGCATGTTTTAGGCTTGCATGAAAAAGGTATTAGATTGAGATATCCTCATGAAAAAGTCTGAGTGCCGAGTGGAACGAGATTCCATTTTCTTTGGATGGTTGTCAGTTTTGACACAAATTCCAGAAACACTGTAGCGATGGAAAATTAAAGTAGGTTTTTTCACTAGCGTCAACTTTTTTTTTAAGTTGGATCCAACATCCCCACTTTGACCAGTAAGTGTCATTATATAGCATTTTACGTTTTTTGTTTCCTGCGAGGCAGTGAGGCTATCTTTGGCCTCCAACTCCATCTCTCCACACTCAGCCACAGCCTCACAGCAATACTGCCTGCAGATCACTCATTCACCTAATTTATACATCTGGAAATACTGCCAGCTAAACGTAGGATTTGACAGGTTTGGAATTCTTGGTAAGGGATAAAATGAGAGAAAGATGGAAAGACGTGAACCAACTGTGAATCACTAGATAAAGGGGATATGTTTTACGAATGTGTTTAAGCCTCTGTTTATTTGGCCTGACCTCGCCAAAATCTTACACAAATTTAGATCTTCAGCCGGCCATGGCCATGGTTCTCACCCCACATAAATCATGGCTTTATCTGCTGGCAGGGCAATGGGAGGGGCTTGGGCTAAGATAAGCCACAATAATGTGAATATTTATATCCCCATCATGGGGATGAGGCCAAGTGTACATAGTACATATCACATCGTACACTCGCTGAAACTTTGCCTAGTTTGCGTGTGTGAAAGATTTTCCAAAATGTAGGTGATCTGTGACTTATATGGTTTCATTCAAGTAGCTAATATATATATTTTATTAACACTTTAACGTTGTAAAAATCCAACTGAAAATAACTTTATTCCTGAGGACTTGGCATTTTTTTACCTGCTTGTTATCTGAATGTTTTGAAGTCTTTCAGGGGGGTTTCTGTATAATACTCGAACTGCCAAGCACTTTACAACTGCTGATGAAAAAGGGCTTTATAAAATACCGTTGAGTGATTGAATACTTCTTTTAATTCAGGTATTGCCACGAGGTAGGGATTGAATATTTGTATAGTGTGTTAGAGCTTTCAAGTAATTTACCACATTGTAAGGCACGTATTAGTTAGTCTGAGACACTTTTCCACTTTGCTTTAGTGTTTTATCTGATTAGATTGTGGTCTCCAAAACATGTTGGAGCTATTACTGGCATATACGCGAAACAAGTATAAATAACTATACTTTAAAGGGTGTTTTGATGGAACAATATCAAGGCCTTTAAAATTGGTAAAACAAAGTACATGACTTAACCAACTAATTTCCCAGCAGAATGGAACAATCCCAGAAGATTTGCCAACTTTTCTGTTTGTCACGTCCACAGCCGGAAGCATGCCCCAATCCATCTTTGGGCAGGGTCCGGCTATCGTCGTCACCAGCTTTCTAGCTGCCACCGTTCCTCAGTCCTGTGATCACTGTCACCTGTCCATCACGCACCTGCCACTGATTAACCTTTGTTTAAACGCTCCCCTCCTTCACAGTGTCTTTGTGCATGATGGTCTATGTGTCGTGTGTCCTAGCTACATACCACTTCCTCATTGTTAAAAGAAGCATTGTTTTGCTGTACATTTGATGTACTGTTTGAGATATCTTACAGGTCATTAATCAAAGACCTGTCTAACACTTTTGTGCCTTGGTATAAAATCTATTTGAACACACTGTTAAGTTATAGCTAGGGCTTTAACTAGCATTTTGGATTATTGATGTTATATAAATAAAAATAGTGAGTAGCAAGTAATGGCTTAAATCAGCATAAAGAAGCACACATCACCAATGGAGTAACTTTAGCAAAGCAACAATGCGGCATATACATGGCTGAGATAAAAAACAATAACTAGAAAAAGTAAAATTTTAGGGAAAATTGTGAAGTGTGCTTGCAGTCACACCAGCTGAATCCGGTGTCCAGCTGTGTACTGGCAGTGAGGTAACACATAAAGCAGCACACTCCTAATGGCAGGATCAAAACAGCAAGTTGTTTACCTGCTCCAACATATCTGATTCCTGTACATAGCCTGCTAATAACTCATACATTTGAATCAGGTGTGTTGGAAGAGGAAACATCTATAACAGAAAAGTTGGCCCCGAACACTGGCTACATGAATAAATACTAGGATATGGTATTCCAGGTATGGGGACACACTGATCGTGTATTATTATTATTATTATTGATTTTTAAAAGTTGTGTTCGGGTATTAAAGAGTATACAATAATGTTTATGGACTTTATAGAGGTAAGGAATTGGAATGTCCAACATGCAGTCAGTGCCTGTGAAAGATGAGGATGAGAAGTAAATGGGAAGTACAAGAGAAGTTCATTACTTAATAGTGTTAGGGGTCTGTTCTATATACATGGCAGAAATCTTTCAACGCTGAAAGATACCAGAGGAACACTAGGGTTTATATATTATACTGTTTAACCTAACATGTATGACTCCAAACCACGCAAAACTGCTAGATTACATTTTTCTATGAAAACAGACATAAAATAATTGTCAAGATTATGTAAAAAGATTAACGATTTTATTTCTCTGTCATGACAAGTTAATCACACGTAGGATATACATGAAATTATTATCCCTACATGTAGAGGGATTTACATACAGCTAAATAAAATAATGATCATCTCCTGAATACAAACAAAACGATATGTCCCATTAGATAGCTAGCTAGCTTGCCACCAATCTCCTGCATAAAAAAGACTGAATAGCTGGTAAAAAGGTAGCAAAATAACTGCAGCCTTACCTTTGACGAAGTAATTCCCAGGGTCGAAGTCAGTGCCATTTGTTTGTCACAGCATAAGCAGTACTGTAGCTAGCATTACTTCAGATCCGGCAACCATTTGCATGGCCTCATTCTGGAAAGTTTGACTAATGTAAGCCGCTCTGTAACCAGTGTTCAGTGTTGCTAGCTACCTAACGGCCAATGTTATTTGCCACAAAAGCATAAATAATTCCTAAACCTTGCAACAAAACCTTCCACAAAACAATAGCACCTCAATCGGAAACAAGATGCACATTTTGATACCTATCTTCATACTGCCAGAACTGTTGGTGGATATAGGGTGGCTATAATAATAAATTGATTGGGGGCAACCCCACATAATCATTGGGACAGTAACAGCATTTTTTTCTTTGGAATCGAAATGATACATTAATGATCAAGTCATAGTACAGTATGTCCAATTTCATTTGAGAGGATTTGAGAGGATCATTTATATACAGTGGGGCAAAAAAGTATTTAGTCAGCCACCAATTGTGCAAGTTCTCCCACTGAAAAAGATGAGAGAGGCTTGTAATTTTCATCATATGTACACTTCACCTATGACAGACAAAATGAGAAAATAATTTAAAAAATGGCCCATTCCTCCATGCAGATCTCCTCTAGAGCAGTGATGTTTTGGGGCTGTTGCTGGGCAACACGGACTTAACTCCCTCCAAAGATTTTCTATGAGGTTGAGATCTGGAGACTGGCTAGGCCACTCCAGGACCCTGAAATGCTTCTTACGAAGCCACTCCTTTGTTGCCTGGGCGGTGTGTTTGGGATCATTGTCATGCTGAAAGACCCAGCCACGTTTCATCTTCAATGCCCTAGCTGATGGAAGGAGGTTTTCACTCAAAATCTCAGGATACATGGCCCCTTTCATTCTATCCTTCACACGGAACAGTCGTCCTGGTCCCTTTGCAGAAAAACAGCCCCAAAGCATGATTTTTCCACCTCCATGCTTCACAGTAGGTATAGTGTTCTTTGGATGCAACTCAGCATTCTTTGTCCTCCAAACATGATGAGCTGAGTTTTTACCCAAAAATTCTATTTTGGTTTCATCTGACCATATGACAGTCTCCCAATCTTCTTCTGGATCATCCAAATGCTCTCTAGCGAACTTCAGACGGGCCTGGACATGTACTGGCTTCAGCAGGGGGACACGTCTGGCACTGCAGGATTTGAGTCCCTGGCGGCGTAGTGTGTTACTGATGGTAGGCTTTGTTACTTTGGTCCCAGCTCTCTGCAGATCATTCACTAGGTCCCCCTGTGTGGTTCTGGGATTTTTGCTCTCCGTTCTTGTGATCATTTTGACCCCACGGGGTGAGATCTTGCGTGGAGCCCCAGATCGAGGGAGATTATCAGTGGTCTTGTATGTCTTCCATTTCCTAATAGTTGCTCCCACAGTTGATTTCTTCACACCAAGCTGCTTACCTATTGCAGATTCATTCTTCCCAGCCTGGTGCATGTCTACAATTTTGTTTCTGGTGTCCTTTGACAGCTCTTTGGTCTTGGCGATAGTGGAGTTTGGAGTGTGACTGTTTGAGGTTGTGGACAGGTGTCTTTTGTACTGATAACAAGTTCAAACAGGTGCTAATAATACAGGTAACGAGTGGAGGACAGAGGGGCCTTTTAAAGGAGACGTTACAGGTCTGTGAGAGCGAGAAATTGGTGGCTGACTAAATTCTCCACATTTTGTTCTGTTACAGCCTTATTCTAAAATGGATTCAAATAATTTGTATAATAACACAAATAATATTCATTTTCCCTTACAATTTTACAGACAATCACCCAAAAGTAAAAAAGTTTGCTTAATATTTTTAATAGTTTTGCAAAAATGAAGAACAAAAATGTAAACATGTACATAAGTATACACAGCCTTAGCGCAATACTTTGTTGAAGCACCTTTGGCAGCAATTATATCCTCAAGTATTTTTGAGTATGATGCTACAAGCTTAGCACACCTATTTTTAGACAGTTTCTTCCATTCTTCTTTGCATGACCACTAAAGCTCCATCAGGTTGTATGGGGAGCGTTTGTGCACAGCCATTTTCAAATCTCTAATGGGATGTTTAATCGGCTTCAAGTCTGGACTCTGGCTGGGCCGCTTAAGGACATTCACAGAGTTGTCCCGAAGCCACTCCTTTGTGATCTTGGCTATGTGCTTAGGGTCAGATGTCCGTGGCGCTCTGTAGCAGGTTTTTCATCTTTGTACACTGCTGCATTCAACTTTCCTTCAAACCTGACTAGTCTCCCAGTTTCTGCTGCTGAAAGTTCCCACAGCATGATGCTGCCACCACCATGCTTCACTGTAGGGTATTGGCCAGGTGATATCCTCTAGACATGACGCTTGGCATTCAGGACAATTATTTTCATTAGACATTAGAATTTTGTCTTTCAGGTGTCTTTTCAGGTGAATTTTGAGTGTCATGGCAAAGGCTGTGAATATTTATGTACTTTTTTTGTTTTTTATTTTAAATAGATTTGCAAACATTTAAAACATATGTTTTTTTCAAGAATGTTCTCCTCTCTGGTTGGGCATTTAATAAATTGTCTGTATTTGGGGAAATCCTAGCAGAGATTTCCTTTGTTAAAGTCCTGATTGTTGCACAGCGAATACACATTGGAGTGAATTATTCCAGGTAATGATGTGTGATGTCCACGTTTGCAGAGACCTAAGAGAGCACCGGCACATTTCCCTCTTCTGAAGGATTTAACTGCATGAACAAAGGTAAGGGGACCTTTAACTAAAATGTCCAATAATTGAACTGATGCTTGGAATGTAGGAAATAAATCTGCTGGAGTTGTTTCCCTAATGTTGATGAGCTCCGAGTATTGCAACAGAAAACTGACTTTACAAACAGAATAAAGAAAAACTAAATTCATCAATATGAATGTTTGCTTCATAATATTTGTACAATTGTGAAGAAAATTACACTCACAGCTATTTGACAGTACTTTTAGACCAAAAATGCTCTTTATTTGACTGAAAGCCCACCTATCTGTTTTTTTTAGGGCTAGAATTTCAAATAAGTCAGATAAGCTCTCCCAAGGTGTTTAATATAAATACAAAATCATGATGTTCTTTAAAAAAAAGTGCAGCCGGGGTTTCTCAGAAACTTAAGGCAAATTTTAAATGAAACACAAAAAACAATCAGTTTCCCGAGCCGCTTGCTCTCTGCCAGAACACTTGCTCGAAACTGGCAGATGTCAGTTTGTCAATAGTTGGTCCAAAACAAAAACACACTCCAAATTCCAGTGATGAGCAGTCATCTGAGGTCATGCAGTGGGATTGATTATAAGACTCTGCTCAGACTATTCTCCTTGTGCTATCTGCAGCACAGGTGATTACGTCAACTTTTCTCTTTCCAAAGATTCCTGGTTCAGTTTGGATCAAAGGGAACTCAGAAACCACCACCTCTCATTCTCTTTCCAGGAGAGGGGGCCTGGGGTGGATGGAAAAGACTCTAGGGTTAGGCTGTATGAGGCACGGTACCTCACATCTTCAACTTGAATTTTGTGAAAATATACGTGATTCTACAAACTACAAGCTGCTCCTATTAGGGTCTGTTTACTTTATCTATCTGTGCCATTTTCTCTGTTAGCTATTGAGGGCCATCAACCTGACTTTGACACAGTGAGCAAGACCAAGGTAAAGCAATACATCTCTTCTCCAGCTAATTTACAGGATTTTGTCTGAGATTACTCATGGGTGGACAGCTAGCCCGAAAGCTTGACTATTCATAAACTATAGATAGGTCCCAGACCTTTTTGCGCTCTCTCCCCAACTCCTTTGGCCACTGTCGTAGGAATAACCCCAGGAGCTGTCACAATGTGGAGTAGGATTTCAGGTTAAGAAAAGTAACAGAGATGGAAACAATCCCTTCTTTAAGGATTCCTCTGCTGTGTCCTGTCCAAGCAAAAGACTTTGAATGTGTCTGTAAGTCGGGCCCACTCACAATGAGGGCACCATTCAGTCGGAGGCCTCGAAGAGAACATACACAGAGAAATATCGATTTCCCCTTAACCTGGCCTTAATGTTCTGCCGAGGCAGTATTTTCACAGGTGTGTGTTAAATGGAAAGATGCAGCCCACGTCCCAAATGTTCATCATATTGTGTGAATGCGATATCATGATTTTATTTTGACATTTGTAATTGGATAAAGACACTCAACGTTAAAGTCATTTTAGAAAAATGGAACAAGAGAGACATGCTTCTGAATTCCTATTTCTATGCGATGTGTGTGAGGCTTGGTGTCACGCTGATCCTCTTTCAAAAACTCAGAGGCCCAGAGAAGAAAGGATATCTATTGAGTCATATGGTGGGCTGTGCAAATGGAAATGGATCTGTTTATCGGTTTTAGTCCAAGGTTCTACAAATTGACATGCTACTTATGGTATATTTACCGGTAAAATGACCTTTATAAGGTAAAGCCAACATATCCCCCCATTAAGAACTGAAACAATTTGAAAGTAAAACATAAACTGTAAGTGACATGTTTTAATCAAGATATTCCATTAACTGCATACTTTGGACATGAACGACAATGTCTTCAAGTACGTCCTGATGAGATGTATGTAATACAGACTTTAATTATATTATCATTCACTAAAGGCCTCATGGTTCAAATTACTTCCAAAGCCATGTCTCTGTCACTAATTCAGTCATTGGTGGTAACTATAAATGCTTGAAAAGACAAGGCACACTGTAATAACATTGGAGGTGTGGAGGAAATGAAATTAGATCATCCTCCCATTAGGTCACAGAGGCTGTTGGTTTGACTAATGACTGATGATTTTAGGAAAATGTACTTAATGTATTCAGGAAGTTGACTTCATTTAATATGCATCCTTGTATGTACCTAGTAGAAGTTCACTGGCAACTAATGAAATGTGTTCAAGATGGTCTTGAGTGTAGAGGATGGTCGTGATGACCGTGAAAAGGCTAGCTTCTAGATATTTTCATATTCCAACCTGGCAAAAATGAACAACAATGCTATTGGCTGGGATAATTATACATATACAGAAACAAACAAAACATGTATCATGTATGTAACTTTTAACAATACATATCATTTCACAACAGCATTTGCTATATCATTCAACACAACCACCAGGGAACAATCCAACAGTGTGGTTTCATTTAAAATTCATGGATTAAGTGAATGTGTGCCAAGATATTGTCACATTCCTTTTTATTGACTATGTTCCTTTCATTGCCAATACTTCCTTTGAACATTTGAAAAGGTTATAGCTCATATCACCTAATCTCTCATTCTTACACACTCATGTACAATTCCTGAATTGGGGCTGCAGTGACTCAGAAAATCCAGGAAATGTTCATTAAACAGAATCTCATCAGACCGCTCTGACCTCCTGCGTTTGTTAGCTTCTGTTTTCATCGAGTTAACTGTGTTGGTTTTTATCCAAACCACTTATGAAGCGATCACTTCAAATATCCTCGGAAGTGAAGGCTTATAGTGTCTTCAAGTGACTTTCTGGAAGGAGGACGCAGAAGAAATGTGCTTCTTCGTACCGGTATCTTGGAATGCAGCCTTGTGCTTAGACGTTGGGGCCATTGCAATGGTGTATGCCAGGGGAGCAAACCCAGAGGATCACTATGCTGCAAGTGTTACCTTTAAAGGACAGACAGTCTCCCCTGGCATTGGTGGGTTCCTCTGTGTCTTTGTGGATGTCTGTGTTTGTGTGCGTGCATTTCCTCCTAACCTATTCCAGACACAGGTCTCCATATCTAACCTGCAATGACCTCCGCTAAAGAAGAAAAACAGCTCCGATTTAATGGCTCCCTTCTACATTGCCACAAGACATGTTTACTTAAGGGCTCTCACGGTCCCGACAAACCACAATGCTGTTGTTCTGGTTGCTTTTAATGACCCCGGCAAAGGTGGTCATAAAACGAAGGAAAATCCACCCCTTTTTCTGCTTTCTTTCATGAAGCGTGTTTTCTTGGTCTTCCTCTCACTCTATTTGAGTGCCTCTTTTCTCCTTGTCTTCCAGCTGATCAAATAACACGATTTATAGTAATGCTCAGTAAACTCTGACCTCTCCATGGCGATTTTCTCCCTTTTCGTTTTGGCCAGATGTGTATAATGTGGAATGAGCACGGACGGCTTTGTCCCCTTTTGGGAAAAGTCCAGGTTACAACTGGGGGGCCAAATATAACTTATATCTTTTGTTTTCATTTACAATGCATTTTGGAATAGGAGTTTATTCATTACCAGCCCCTATGTTACAATAGTTTGCATGGTTTTGATTTGATGGACCAGCTAAGGACATATGTAACAGACACATCTTGGGGTACTTTAATCTGTGTTGAAACACATTCAAGAGAAGCAGAGCATTTAAAGGAGCTTTAAGTACTGTACGCTGACAAAGTATAGTCCAGTCAAGAATGGCAAGGTTGGCTGCTGCTGTTTTTCACTCTCCTTTCTTCTTCCAAATGTGTAGTGAAACAGAAGCATCCTCTACATTTATTTAGCACTTTGCCATGACTGAATTCACATAACCTTTAGCTTGTGCTTGAATGGGTCCCCGAAAATTGTATACTATGACATGTATGTGAAAATATTTGCCAGATGTCATCAAAACAACCTCTTTCAAACAAATGCCATGGCTATCTCAGGCATGATAGTGATACATCTTATTGATTATGCACAAATGAGCAAAATATTCAATTTTAAAACAATTTGATATTGTCCCAGACCCCTTAGAGAGAGACATTATGGGGCAGGCAAAGATTAATGAATAGACAAATTCAATGCAATTAAATGAAGATTAATGAATAGACCAGCTAATGCTTAGATGTATGGGTCAAACGTGCTCTTTCTTTCAGCTATCTTGTGCTATATGTACCTATGGAAATATCTGATACATTGGCAGTTCTGCGGGAAAGAAAAGAACCGCCCCATCTGGGTGTCGTTTCCCAGAGGAAATAAACCTAGGCCAGGAAGAATGTATGGACCAATGAGAACCACCGTTGTGCTGATCGGAACCTTCATCCCTGGTGCCATTGTGTTGGGATTATTAGTTCCTGGATTATCATCCCTGGTGCCATTGTGTTGGGACTATTAGTTCCTGGATTATCATCCCTGGTGCCATTGTGTTGGGATCATTAGTTCCTGGATTATTGGCTTCCAAAATGTGCGACTGCACTCCTTTTCTTTCTATCTCTACATTCATCATTGTTCACTTGTCTGCTTCCTATGCTCCCAGAAGTGGAAATAATTCACGGCTTGTGGTTTATTTTAACTAAATGGTAATTCCAGACCTTTTCAGATGAAATTAAATGTTTTACTGCTGATGTCGTTAGTCAAAAACACATTCCTGGAAAATTGATTTCAGAACTAGTCTGCCAGTGGAAAGATAGTCATATAGTTCTATAGGTTTTAATCTCTTTTTGTTTCCAACTTGCAGAAACGTGCTTATTTTTCATGAGGGCAGTAACCAATGTTATTAATTAAGGTTAGGGTTACAGGTTGGGTTAAATTGAGGGAATTTTATTTTCAAGTTTTGGCATCGGAGTTGAATTATCATACCTGTTTATTACAATTTGATTGTTACATTTTAAGACAATACATTACACATTCCCAGTATTTTGTCAAACTTCATCAGTGCTAAAGAACTATGCTGTCTAAACCACCCCTTTATTACAAAATTTCCAGAGTGCAAAAATGTGTACTTTCGAAAAGCCCAGAGGTATAATGTCTGTAATACTTTGGGTGTCAATAATCCAAGTAGGCTAATATTTAGTAGAACATTTTGCCATTATCATCATATCAACAAATGCAATCTGACAGATGGCAAAGTTGTCATTAGCCAGCAGCTAGAAATAGCTAGCGATGTAAGTGTTAGCTTGCTAAAATCCATTGGACTCCTTTCAGTATTAATTACCTAGACAATGTTATACTCCATCTATAATAAAATGTCTTTACATCAAAACTATGACAAAAGGTTTACCTATTGATGATTTTCTTTCTATAGAGGTGGTATCATGTTTAAAGCCTTTGTTTTGCCCTTTAGTACTCTGTGGATTTCCACAATAGCTTTAAACAATCTGCTGCAATGGCATCTCCACTGCTGAGAAGTTGTATATACGAAAGAATCCTAAGCAGGAAATTAGCACAAAGGTCTCTCCTAAATAGGTATTTTCTAAATAATCTCTGAGACGTGGTTTTGTCCTCAAATATGGTACCTGAATAGTTATTGGGCTTTGATGGCCACACACTGTTTTTAAAATGCACAATCACTCGCTGTGATGGGAGAGTTCCAAAGTACATCAGAAAGTACATCACAACTGGGAGAACTTTGGACAGCTAGGAGTCATCAGTCCATGCTTTTCAGGTCCTCCGATTCAACAGGAACAAAAAAATTGAAAGAGCTTTTCCTGGATCCAAAATGATATCACAGCAAATAATTCAGACCTAGTCCCATGTCACATGAACTAATACAACGTTAAGAATTGGGACTGAGACAGAACAGACTGACTATGAAAACAATGTGGCCCTTTCCAAAGTTTACCCAAAAAGGCAGGAAATAACTCCACTCACTATCATAAAAACATACCTGAAGCATGAGATCCTCCTGTCAGTTCAAGTGACCATAGCTGTGTCCTCTGGAATACACATTTTTAGTAAAACCTATTGGAGAGCCTGTCTAAAGGAAAACTTTAGTTGATGTGGATCTTGCCTAAGGGATTTCTAGGACAGTCAAATTTGACCAGTAGTAGCAAGGTTTATGTTTTGAGCACAACACAAATGCTATGTAGTCATGCTTTGCGTCTTTTTGCTAAGATTCCATATGTTGTACCGATCACACTATTACAAAATGATATATTAAGTCACTTTTGTCCTTGATTAATGAAGCCATCAGGTATCTTTCAGCAATGTTGCTATCAGCAGATACAGATAAATAAACAATGGGTCAACTTTTTTTCCCCTTTCTATAGGACTAAAAGTCTCTGAAGACATTAGTTCTGGCTCTGCCTCTAGCTCTACATAAGTGGTCTTTTCATCGAGGTGACATATCAGTGATAACGCTTGGCATGCTCTTTGTTTAGCACAGCTATATTGCTATTATCTTACAGGTAAAATTGTGTTGATGTTTGTGTTTATGCCAAGTAACCATAAAGGTGAAGAATTAGCTGGCCAAAAAAACACGATCCATAACAGTCATTTCCTCTGGTAAGTGTGTTAATATTATTGTTTGTTGGTATGTTATAGATATTATATTTTACCAGTGAGATCTGTCATTTTCATTAATGGGTGCATTGCTGATGGTGGCACCAAACAAACGAGACACAAAATATTAGTAATTATTACAGACAGGCACATAACACCATATAAAGACCACCTTGCTCTGCTGCTTTTCCAAGTCCAAGTTACCAGTTTTTGCAAAGCATTAGAAAGGCAAGTGAACGAAAAAACCTACTTCTATGGTGGGAAAAAAGTATTTGCTGTTGATATTAATCAGAAATGGCACTGTCAAACAACTGTTAAATGCTGAAACGGACACTGGCATTGACTCCATGTTTCTCTTGCCAGAAAGTGTTACCACGATACCACAGCACTGCAAATTTCCTTTATTGAGTTTGCTCTGATTAATCTCTGTTTGTGGAATTTTATTTTCAAATACCTGACAACGACATACTTTATTTAACCTCTATATTTGTTTAAAATATTCTTATTAACCACTAACATATGGGGCAAGCTGGATGTGTTTTTCTTTTTCGTTAGACCTGAAAAAAACAAAATGCTATGAACAACGAGGAAATGGGCAGAGCAATTTCAAGGTCAATGTCAAACGTTTTCTTTTTAATTGGCATTGTCGATATGAGGATTGTTTTGGTCATGAAGTCATTGTATTTCAAAACCGATTTTCTGAGAACTATTAAACTCAGGAGTTTAAAACAGGAGTTTAATCTCGGCTGGCAGTAATCAAATTATCCGGAGCACAGCCGCCTGGTTTGCTGCAGGGCAGCCGAACTAACTATCGACACCCAGCCCCTTAGATTCCTTGAAAGAATGAGAGTTGTATTAGGTCTAGCTCTGACCTGATTTGTGCAAATAAAGTCCTAAACACAAACAACTCCAACCACTGCCAAAACATGAGGGCTTTGGTCACAGAATCAATGCTGGTGTATGTCATTGTGACCAGGCTCCAGCTATTGACTGAACAATAAACATAATTTTATTTTCCTTAACGAGTAATGAAGAAGCCCAAACGGAATCTTGAAGTTCCCCCTTTCCCATGTTACAATAATATACTACAAGATTTTATGAGGCCTTCATAACTGGAGCAGTTGCATTCTTGGCCAGTCACAACACTCTATTTGCGGTGGTACACAAGACCTGTAAATTCTAACCGACTATCAAGTGAGGCCCCATCGCCCCCTTTTGATGAATCGGCTGCGGCAGCTAATGGTGTTTTCCAACCGGGCGCGTGCTGAGCGTTTGGCATTATCATGAATGTCTTGTTGTGCTGGACCCCATACATTTTGCTTCCTGGTGTCAATGAGGTCGTTATTGGCCCTGGATGTCTCAGTTTGTCTGGAATAAAAAGACAAGAAACGAGAGAGACATAGGGACGGCTGTCTTTACCCTGAGCTGGGTTTATCAGACCTGGCTTCAAATAGCTTGAAATACTAGTTTGTTAAAGCTCGATCTTCACTTTTAGGACTTTTTAGAGGTCTCATTACAACATGTAAGCTTAGTCAAGCACATCCAAATTATTTCAGATTTTTTTCAAGATTTGAACCCAGGTGTGGTGCTCATTCTAAAGAGCATTGTAACAGCCTAATTGCGCTGAACGATACCCAATCCTCGTGCCTGGCAGCCTATTCACAGGCTCTTCATGCCTCACCTACTTTCCCCAACATTCCATCATTTTTGCACTATTAACTTTGGTGGTGGAGGTGGATGTGAGCTTCCTTAAATCACTGTTTCTAATTGCTCATTATTAAACTTAATTTGGATTTTTTTTTCTGCTGTCTTCTCATTTTTGAGTGGCAAAAAGTATGATAACGTAAGCAAGAGTAAGACGATATATGGGCATATCATGTATTCTCATTACCTGTATAAAAGACACTTGGGAGCCAGAAATGTTGCTGTTTGATAGGGGATCAAATGTGTTTTTTTTTTTATAAAAGAGTGACAAATGAAAGACACATCAAACTTTCCAGTTCTAAATTTACCTGCGATGTAAATCGTAAAACAAATAACAAAGATTAAGCGACCGGAAATAAGATGGTTGATACCCAACAAATATTGCAGAACATTTACGATTTGCAGCTGAGGGAGAAGGTTGCAACTTGAGAAGTACTAGTTTACTAATGATTACAAGATCTGTTTGAACTCAGTTATCTTTGCCAAAGTATGTGCAAATAAATATTAGTTTTTGGGTGTGAATATTTTTTTATTTTCTGAATTATAATAATAAACTTAGTAAATAAAACTTATTTTGTAATTTGATATTTATATTTTGGTGTTATTGGCAAGGTTCTTAGTTTTCAACGTATTATGGTTTGAATATGTTTTTAAAGAGTACAAGGTTATGAATATTGAGGTCAGTGAGGTAAAACGTTTTGTTGACAGTTAAAAGGTTGTGGGTTTAAGCACTAGTTATGTACCCCCTTGATAAACAAAAATATTGAACATCTTACCAACCATTAAATCCTCCATAATTATGTTTAATCAATAACAACTACAAAACAAACAATAAAAAGTTACATTTGTTGTATTTATTATTTTTGCAACAACATATTCTGAAGCGTTAAAAGATTACTAAGTATTTAAATGAACAATGTTTCACAAACGCGCATAGCAACAGATATCCTCCGATTTGCAAAATATAATGGAAATTCTATTCTGTCACTTAATTGCACATTTTCTATTCTAATGATCATTCATGAACACAACCAGATTTGTTTCCAGTGGCAATTCTGAAATGCATTAAGTAGACTGTTATTGAGAATGAAACATTGCTGATTGGATGGTTGGTCCCAAAAGCCCTGTCTGGTGACCAGTGACAGGTGGGCGGGGCATGAGCATTTCTGCTTATCCATTTCTGTTACCAATGCTTTCCTAAACATGCTATTAAAGATGATCCATGATGGGAAAGTAAATACCTATGAATGGACCTGTTTATTTATCAATAGTAACAAAGTCAAGTTGGCTTTGTGTGGCACAAGAATGTGCTTCACAGTCAAGGTTTGAAGTCATGTGAAAAAGGACACAATAGTGCTAATCAGGAACGACTGCTCAATGAAAACAACTAGAGTGGCTCTGAAGCCCATTAGTGTTGCTAGTGGGTCAGAAATCATCACCATCCTCTGTCCACCAATAGAGCTCAAAGAAGATCTTTTGGAACCAAATGTTTTTCTAACTCTGTTCTGCATTAGCCTAGTATTTTCTCGTGATTAACCCAGATGTTGCATGTCTGAATTTGTTCTGACAGTGATTGGCCCAACAGTCTGTGGTTAAGCTTTTTATTTACGATTTTTGGTTTTATATACAACTCCTATAAAAGTTTGCGGAAATAATTAACACAAAAATAACTATACGATACACTCACAGCAAAACAACATTCAATTCAAATTATTCCATGTGGTTTTGTTCCATTTGCCACAACCATGCAATGTTTTCTTTTAATGCCTGTTATTCAATGGAAAAATGTAAGTGCGTTACCTGATACAAAATACCACATGAACGACAAGATCAAAAGTTAGATGTGGCCAGTATGTCTGTATTTATTAGTGTGTGTGTGTGTGTGAGAGGACAGAGAGAGATACTTTACAGGAGAAAAACAGAAAGACACACACACAGAGAAAGAGAAGTTGAACCACATCTGGAATAGATCAGATCAGAGAGCTGAAGACTGTGAAAAATTTATATTTAGATTAGTTAGCGGGGTAATTCCTTGATGCTGCTTTGTGATGCTCTGTGATTATTATATCCACCAGGACAATGTCAAAGAGCAAGCACTCTTAACTTTATTTGTTAAAGTTGTTGTTAGTTTATTTGAAGACAGATGTAATGAATTATAATCCCCAAACACTTCATTATTGCTCAGTTTAATGTGTTTGTATCTGAAAATCCAATGACTTGTCTTGAATCTTATGCACATGGATTCTCTTTGATGTCAACCTAAATACTTGTTAATATGCTTCCAATGATATGCCTTAGTAATACTTAATCTTCCGCTCTATTCTGAAGGTTTACTGCCATTAATGAGAATGGCTTGTTGGTTCCATTCAAGTTCCATTCCCCAAGCTCAGTTTTTTATGTGTTTAATTGCAGTACTGACTACCATCTTGGGAACCCATTTACATGTTTAGTGTCAATTCGGGAATTCTTTTAACACTGCGTCGATCTAAGGATGCTCAATGGTGTGACAATTATTATAATTATGTTATTATTAAATAAAAAAGTATTAATTATATACATTCTAAGTATGTTTAAATGAAAAGGTGATTCTGGCAGATTCCTAGACCCTGTATGCCTCTTACTAACAAAATACCTAAAACACATTTGCTACAAATGTTAGATATTTGTGCATGTCTGTCCATAGTAAATTGTTCCATAAGTTTAGTTGTTTATCTAGGTGTTGTCTGGCAAACGTCTTGTTATTCCTTTTTAAACCAGAGGCTTCTTCCTTCCAGACCTGCCATGAAGTCCCAGTTTGAGCTCTCTCTTTCTGTCAGTTGACACCTGCTGTCATGTCCTGGATGCGGGCCCCTAGCCATCTCTATGCTTTGGGGCTCCCATTCAGGGCATGGCACATGGAGAGGCCTCTAGCCATCTCCATGCCATTGTGGGCTCCCCAGTCAGAGCAGCTGCATTCAGTTGACTCTGATTGGGGAGCCTACTTAGGTCAGGTTTTCACCACACCCGGTGTGGTTTATTGTTT
>JACXGK010002970.1:0-49069 GCA_016801125.1 Novumbra hubbsi | reverse complement strand
TAAAAACCTGTAGCATGTATTTGATGGTTTTCCTTCCAATCTATTGCCGCTCCATCAGCACCAATTTAACGTTCTGACTCCTTCCAGCAAGGGTCACAGCCAATCAACCTGATTTGGACTGTCACGGCGCCTCCTGATGCCGTGCCTTCTCCTGATCGCGTCGCACCCCGGCGTTCGACGTCACCGGCCTTTTAGGTGCTGTCGTACTCGTATGTCCTGTTTTCCCATGTCCTGTGAACACACCCTTCCTGATTACCCGCCAGCTGCATCTAATGTAGTTGGCTACTTAATCCCCTGTGTGTCTTGTCTCTGTGTCCGTGATTGTTTCCTGTTATGTGTATACGGTCGTAGTCGTTTATACTACACCCTGGTAAAGAATTCTGCTCTGAACATTAAAGAGCCTTTTTGAGCCAACCGCCTGCGCATTGGTCCACTTCCTGAACCACCTCTGACATGGACAGGCTATTTGATGCTCTTTGTCCCTAAGGGTCCATTCACTTAGGCAAGTCCTTCCCTGAATTTTTGTTTTATAGGTGCGCTTTATCTATGTTGTTTATTCCATAAGCCTCAGTTGAACAGTGGATGGGTCAGTATTCCGCAGTAAACAAAAACAGATAATGACAATCAACGTTAAGGCTGTAAATCTAAAACACCTGGCAAATATTACCTGTTTGATTTTGCCCGGATCTTCTCCAATGAGGAATGTTGTTCGTATTAAATACGGCTACACATTGTCTGCTTTCCTGACTCTGGTTTGAGTATTTAGATATTTCCTGCTCTTTTTTTCCCAGACAAAATTGACTGGAATTTGTGGTACAGCAGTAATACCTGGTTGTCACATGCAGGGCAGCTCCTACTGGCTAAGCAGAGTGGACAGAGTTGCTTTGTTTGGTCACGCTTTGGCACCATCTTTTGTTATGTCAGGTGCCTGAGAGGTAGGCCATGGATGTTGGCCCGTGAGTGCTTTCTCCTCCGAGGTGTATGTGCCAGAAAATAATTCCTGGTGGATCAAACGTTGTGATAAGAAGCGGAGCTTGGCAAGATATGCATTCCATTAAAGAACAGGTTTCACATATTTTCAAGACGGATGATAGGTGTGTTACCAGACACCATTAAACATGGAGAAGCATACATTACAGGGCTTTATTTGTCGAGAATTAGCGTAGTCCACGCACTTCTATCAACATCAGCTTTAAAAAGGGGAGAATACACATTCTCCTGTAACAAAAAAAAATCACTTTTTAGAATGTAGTATTTTAAAGCAGCAATGCTGCTGTTATGAGCTCTTATCACTCACATATCTAAGGGGGATTTGGCAAAAGCAAAACCTTAAGGGTTGAGTAAATGAGTAGATAAAATGCTCAACAAATTTAGCAATGATTTGAGGACAATCAAATCCGAGAAGTTATTTTTGCTGCATAAGTGAAAATAAGTTGATAAAATTGGAACAACTAATCATCTTATTTAAAATGGATGAGCCACTAAATATGCACAAGCAGGTCTATCCTATTAGCTACTCAGGCCTCACCAGACGTGGGCACTCCTGAAGATCACATGAATAAATGTACCGTTATGCAATTATTAGGGGACTTAGATACAAGAAGATAATCCTGGAGATCAATGTTCTTGCATTCATTTATTGATCCAATTAAATCAGAGGTGCGAAGTAGAGAACTTAAAAAAGAGACGAGCAGTTCTTGTCCTTGGCTTCACTTTTTAAGAGTGTGACACTCCCTACAAGTGCCTGTGGGAAAGATGAACCTTTCAGTTTGTACACGTTACATTAAAAAGAAGAGAGGTGAGAAATGCAAAATGTGTTAATAAAGGTAAAGGTGTGTAAAGTAAAAACAAATTCGTAATGAAATAAAGTCTTAAAACCGTATGTAAACCATAGGAACTGTTGTGAAACAAATCCAATCCCATTAGTTTTCCATTTGGATCGTTCCGCTGGTAAAATGAATACGTGGTAACACACATGCCAAGCACATTGGGAAAAGTTAGAGAAATTACCCATATCAAATATTATAGCAACGATTAAGTTAAAATCAACTGTGTTGAACCTGCCGGGACAGATTGTACGATTGTAACATTTCAAAATGACAATGCATGTAATTACTCGTGCAAATATTGATATAGTTTCCTGCTGTTGTACACACCGCACATCTAGTGTGTTGATATTGTACATGTCATTTACATGGTGGGTAAACGTATTGGACACAGTACATTAGTGGGGATTTCATTTCTCCAAAAGCTTGTATCAAACCGATATACTAAGCAAAATACCAGAATGAAATCATCACTCATTCACCTCACGTGAGCTACATGCAAGAGAAGCATTGTGTTTTCCTTTTCAATATGAGTCTCCAGTAATGTCACAGCATAATGGCCCGGCAAAAATACACACACAGCACACACAACTGACCACAAGCCAAACAACCACCCGAGTCAGGTACCGACTGCTGATGTAGATTGGGGGGGACGGGGATCGCCAAGGTGAGCTGTGGACTGTGGACAACGACAGCAGCGGTCTTCAGGCTGAAGAAACGACCCGCCGGTTAAATAAAAAAACGTGCGTTAATGTTGGCGTTTGTTGACAAGTGTAACGGGGATAAATGTACATGTACTGTTTACCTGTGACATCCGTTGCACTGTGTACTGGCAATAGGAAAAACAGAAGCAAGAGAGACATTTTGGGGGGGGTTTCTTTTCATAAGTAAAGCCAGGCAGAGAATGCTACATTGTTTTTTAAAAGTATTTTTGGCCCCCGAAAAAGTATTGCTTTTGTATTTTCTGATGTACATTTCAATACATGCCCAAGTTCCTTTAATGCTTTTGTCAACTCTTCTGCTTCTGCGCATACAGATTCAGAGTACAGTAGAGAAAACAGGTTTGTGTGCACAGTAGTCAGATTACAGTAACTTACCTATTTTTATCTCTGAAACTGTTAACAATGCGACAGGTGAAACGCCATAGGTCTAGCCGAGCTTTCTTACTTGCTGCGCCGTGTGCAATAAGATGGTCAAGTTCAGTGACAGACATATTTCTAAAGATCTTTGCTCTTCAATTCCTCTGGCTCACTCACATGTTCGTCATCCATTGTTCCAAAAGACAGGCAAGCTGGGATATTGAATGGAGACGTTTTGTACACGAAACATGTGACAGATAAGCTTTAGAAATAAAGAGTCAGGTTCTGTGAATGGTCCTGTAATTTACCAGGTAAATAGTGCTAGTATGAAAAATCTTCCCTTTGGAACATTGCATGAAGGTTTTCGTGTATATTGTTGATGGATCCCGTTTTAGTGTGCCAGCGTTTGGGCAAAAACTGTAACCTAAAACGCTGGATTCTCAATTGAAAAGTGCTGCAGATATTCTCATGCCACATATTGTTGTTTTATCAAGATATCAGAGAGTAAGACGGGGAGGGACAGAAGCTGGGTAGAACAAAAGCAGGCCTGAACTGGGGACACACCTCCTGTTCTGCTGTCCTATATACAGGTAACCGGTACGGTCACAGCCAGGAACCTTAGGGGGACAGCTGTGCTCAGGGCTGGTCAGAGCATCTCTCAGCACTCGCTCAGCCACCGCTATGGGGAACTGCAACCAGGGATTTAAAGATTACTTCTGCCGGCCTAAGAACACCAATGTCCGTCTTAAACTGCCGTCGGTCTGCCTCGCCTGGCAGATCACCATGATTGTCCTCTTTGGGGTGTTCGTCCGCTACGATAATGAGTCTGATGCACACTGAGTACAGAATATGGCCCGGAACAACATCACCAGTGCCGTAGAGAATGATTTCTACTACAGATACCCCAGTAAGTATATTCATGATTAGGGGATTGCCTTTTCTCTGGTTGACTGTATATGGGCTGGCTACAGTACATGACAACTAACTGTCATTGTTATTGCAATAAAAGTGATGAATATGAATTTTCTGGCAAAATAAAGATAAATAAAACTAAGAAATATAATAAAGAATCGATAGGTAGGTGTTTGTATTAGCTACTTGATGTTTTTTGGCTGTGTCAATAAGACAATTCGGAATTTGCTATTTTATCTTAATTTGCTTATTCTGAGGAGAAAAAGCATTACTAATGTTCCAAAAGATGTTCTGTGTTGGTTGTGACTTTTACACCTGGTGCAACATTGAAATTCATGCTTTGACACCAATGCAATTCTTTCTATCAAAACAGACTTCCTAATGACGTATTAGCTGTTAATTATAATAATAATAATAAGAAAATGCAAATTAGCATTGATAACTCTAAAAGTATTGTCTGCTGTTTCAACATATTGAGAAATGTCAAGGTTTTTTCCAGGCATTGTTGTCAACGATGAAACCAGAATGTTTATGATGAGTCCACACATTGTCCACACATTGTCCACACATTGTCCACACATTTTCCACACATTGTCCACACATTGTCCAAACATTGTCCACACATTGTCCACACATTGTCCACACATTGTCCACACATTGTCCACACATTGTTCTCCTGTCCCCAGGTTTCCAGGATGTCCATGTTATGATCTTTGTGGGTTTCGGGTTCCTCATGACATTCCTGAAGAGGTACAGTTTCGGCGCGGTTGGTTTCAACTTTCTCATCGCAGCCTTCGGCATCCAGTGGGCTCTGCTCATGCAAGGCTGGTTCCAATCTCTAGACCCCTTGACTGGAAAGATCTACATCGGTATTGAAAAGTATGCAATCGCACTCACAGATATGTGTGAAGATGCAATTTTATTAGGCTGATATCTAATGGGGCATGCACAAAAACAATAACCGAGCAAGGATGAGGCCATATCAGTCTTGATGAGAATACGAATTATACCATGGATTCTCAGAAACTCATGCAAGCTGTCATCAGAGCTTAAATGACGATAAGTTAACTTGATGTGTGAACAATAAGAGTAAGCTTAGAAACAAAGAACGAGCGCTGAGAAGGTTGCAGCCGTTTAGGTTGACTACATCACGTCAAATCCTTGATCCTTATTACAGAGAAAGTCAGCTTGAGGGGCAATCTGTCATAGTTAAGAAACAGCCTAGACCAGTAGGTGGATTACCACAGATCTAGCAATTCAGGTATTATTGCTGCGTCACTGACTCCCTCCCAGATCTCATGTACAGTAATAATGATAAGTCAACTGTGTCCATCCCTCCGCACCGGTCTGACCGGTCTGCAGTCTGATCAACGCTGACTTCTGTGTGGCCGGCTGTCTCATAGCCTACGGGGCGGTGCTGGGCAAAGTGAGCCCGGTCCAACTGATGGTGATGACCCTGTTCGGCATCACTCTGTACGCTGTGGAGGAGTACATCATCCTCAACCTCCTTCACGTGAGTCTCGGCATGGCGCCCTCATCCACGCTGTGTTACCCACGGTTCGAATTGCCTCTGTGTATGTGCCCACTGCGTGGGCAAATAGATGGATTATGTGTACACAGTAAATACATCACATGGTGTTACTTTTTTGGGGAATATTTATTTTAGAGTACTTTCTTTGAGTCGCGGGCCCTTGTATCTTCGGCACGTTTCGACATTTTATTGCGTCAATAAAAAAAAAGAGCGGGACTCCTAATGCAAAACTGTACTTAATGCTTATTCATGCTTTTTTTACTAGAACATATTAGATTGTATACTACAGCCATGAGAATCAATAGTTATAGTATCAGGATATAGATGCAGGAAGATTCATAGAGCTTATAGTTTAGAGGTGGATTGATGCGGGTGACAGAGTCCAATTAGCCCTGATGAGACAGATGGCCAATTGCTGAGGTCCACAGCACATCAAATGACACCGTCCAGGTAGCGGGATGTTCTGGTCATAATTAAGGAGTCTTTGCTGCACCCTTGACCTCCCCGAAGGGGAAGTGGCAGTCGTTGACATCTGTAGACCAGATACTATGTTTCAGCTGTCAGAGGAATCTGCCGTCTGATTGCTATAGATTCAAGTATTCTGCGTCTATCAAAAACGTTTTGCCCTAAATCTTCAAATGACAATGTGAATCATCCCGGTAGCATAGTGCTGCCACCACCGTGCTTTATGGCAGGGACAGTTTTTCAGAATGACGTGAATGACTATAACAGAATGACTATAACAGTCATTCACCCAGAATGTCACTGTGAGAGTTGCGGGGAGCTTTCTGGGTGTAATGCCATGTGTTCTGCCGAAGCCACTGGCTGGGGTGGAATGCTCATCAGATGCTACAATGGCCCTGGTGAAATGTTTAAAACTTTTGTTCAAAACGGATGAACCCACTCTATAGTGGCAGTGCCTCAAAACACTTCAGCCACATTGAATGCCTTTCTCCAAAAGGTGCTCACTAAATATGTTAATGGCACCATGTGACATTGCTCATGTCAAAGTGACATCATACTCAACCCTGGAATCAGTCTTTTGGCCCAGCTACTGTCTGGCTGGAAACCACAGCTGGAAGCTAATTGATGGAGACCAATATTTCCAAGTTATAAATCTCTCACCCATTGAAATCAACATAACTTTTCCACGATAACAAAATGCCCGATAGACTAACGCTAGTCCTTGGGATAAAGACCAAAGCGCTCACAGCCACCTCTCTCCTCCCACCGGCCAACAACATGTTCGCTCGGTAGCCATATTATGTCACCAGCTATTAGGGCCAAATGTTTTTGGAATGTAGGTAAACACATGGTTAACTGCACTTGATAAGAAATAACACTACCTTTGTCCCCACAGGCAATTGATGCCGGTGGCTCAATGATTATTCACGTTTTTGGAGGTTATTATGGTCTCGCAATCTCCTGGGTCCTTTACCGGCCTAATTTACATCAAAGCAAACATCTGCAATGCTCTGCATACCACTCCGATGCTTTCGCCATGATTGGTGAGTTGCCTATCAGAGTCATTATTTCAGTATTGCTCATGCAATATCACTCATATTATGTTTCATGTGTATCTTTTATTTTCGTGTGCATATGATGTTTTATGTGTAAATTATGATTGATGTGCATATTATGTTTCATGTGCATATCATGTTTTTTGTGTATATTGTTTCATGTGTATGGTATGTTTCATGTGCGTATCATGTTTCATGTGCCTGTCATGTTTCATGTGCATATTATGTTTCATGTGCATATCATTTTTTTTTGTGTATATCGTTTCATGTGTATGGTATGTTTCATGTGCATATCATGTTTCATGTGCCTGTCATGTTTCATGTGCATTTCATGTTTCATGTGCATATCATGTTTTTTGTGTATATTCTTTCATGTGTATGGTATGTTTTATGTGCATATCATGTTTCATGTGCCTGTCATGTTTCATGTGCATTTCATGTTTCATGTGCATATCATGTTTTTGTGTATATTCTTTCATGTGTATGGTATGTTTTATGTGCATATCATGTTTCATGTGCATATCATGTTTCATGTGTGCAGGAGCTTCTGTCATGGCGCTGCTCCTATTCTAATGCATTTGTCATTAGGCACACTGTTCCTTTGGATGTTCTGGCCCAGTTTCAACTCGGCCACCACGTACCATGGCGACGGCCAGCACCGAGCAGCCATCAACACCTACCTGTGCCTGGCCTCCTGCGTTCTCACCACAGTGGCCATCTCCAGCCTCTCCCAGAAGACGGGCAAGCTGGACATGGTGAGGAGCCATCACTGTGCGTGCGCGAGCTTCGGCGCGTACGCACGTGTGACATACGTCTGTTCGTGACACCGACGACAGCCTCTCGGCCGTCGCGCCGTCCGATCATCCCGGAGGCCTCACGACTGTTGCCGTCTTTTACATAACAGGTGCACATCCAGAACTCCACCCTTGCCGGGGGTGTTGCCATGGGGACAGCAGCCGTCTTTATGATCTCCCCTTACGGTGCTCTGATCGTGGGTTTCTGCTGCGGCGTCCTCTCTACCATGGGCTACCTTTTCATCTCCGTGAGTCTCACCGCTGGCCACCGTCCGTCCACTCTTGAAACTAGAAGGTCCTGCCTGGAAAACCAGTAACTCGCCCATTTATTGTGCTGCTGAATGGTCTGCGTGGGTCTGTGACTTGTACGTGTGCATTAAGCACTGGAGGAAGAAAGCAAATAGGCACAGGTGTTGAATATACATTCAGTAAGTCCAGGAGCATTTTTGGACATTTTGACCTCTCGGTTGGCCAGTCCAACAGGATTAGTGATTGTGTAGATGGTACTAAATAAAAATTGAACAGCACAGCTTGAGACTTTGATTTTAACACCGTGTTATTTGAGAGCCCTTCTAGGCTATTTCTGTCGAGTACCAGCCTGATTTGTTGCCAACTATAAGTGACTTGGAACAACCATCATGTACAAGAGAGTGTCAAGGACAGCTTCAACAGACTTGACAACACTCAGATTCCCAGTGGCACGCCCGCCACAAGCCCCTCACTGTAAAGAATGGCTAACCATTCACATGTGAGAATGTCAATACTTACAAATAAAATGGATTAAACCCCCCATGCAAAATCAGTTTGCCGAATGAACACAAAAATATGTGTCTAACCATGCACTCAGCACAAACAATCTATGAAAATAAAGCCTTAGCACAACACTTCCACAACCTTCCTCACATAATTGGATTTAGCATGTTCTGTCCAAGAGAAAAAAAAACCAGACTAGTTACAGATGCCACATTAGAATAATCGAATGGAAATACGTAAACCAGACAAGCTCCCATATGTTGCAAAATAATATTTAGCCAATTGAAATAACAGCTTGGCAGAAAGTAATATGTACCTCCTTCACAACGGTAGACTTATTAGGTCCTTTTCAAAGAAATTAATTGTCAAACATACTTATTATGTGTTATGTTGTTGGGGCTACACTCCAAAAATTAAAAAGTATAAAACTCTAAATGGTGGCCCGATTATTTATAGCCATGAAAAGTAGTACAACATTGATCACGTGTGTGACTAATGTGGTGTTGTTGAATCTTTACCTGTGTCCTCCCAGCCATTTTTGGAGAAAACCCTGAAGATCCATGACACATGTGGGATACACAACTTGCACGCCATGCCTGGGGTGATTGGTGGGATAGTTGGAGCCATCACAGCTGCAACGGCCAGCGAGTCAGTCTACGGAAAGCAGGGGTCAGTAATATCCAGAACCTATATTGGCACATTATTGGTGTGTCTACTGTTTCTCCAGGGGAAACCGTTTACGAATAATTTTTGCCGCATATTCAAACCTTCTTCTTACAGAGAATGCTGTGTGGTACAAAAAAGGTTGTTCGTCAATGGTGAAGAAACTCTTCTGGAATCTTCCATTCTAAGACTGTAACATCGGTCACAAACTGAAGCCGATATATGGGACACAATACTGTGTATATTTTTTGTGGCGTTTAGGTTGATCAACACATTTGATTTCACCGGGGACTTTGAGGACAGAACGGTGTTAGCTCAGGGTGGCTACCAGGCTGCTGGCATGTGTGTGGCCATGGTCTTCGGAGTTGGAGGGGGAGCTATAGTTGGTGAGTTTTCGGACAAGTCACAAGGTTTATTAACAAAGCCATTCTGGTAGATTTAGTTTCGGAACTTTGGAAAGCTCCAGTCAAACACCATGAATAGGACACTGTAAACAGGCTGAACTACCCACTTGAATGCCTTTAAAAACATATCTTGCATCAATCTTGTATTCATTTTTCTATTTCTCTTAATAGTTTGCTTATTTAATGGAATAAATGCTAGCTAGTTATATAAACTGCTACTTACCAGCAAACATGACATGCTTGTCTGGGCATGTAGCACATTATTTGTTTTTCATCTACTAGCTAGCTAGCTTGAATCGCAAAATGTGATAGTTTTTATTTATAAAACAGCAAAAATAATTGAATGTAGTGTTCACCTCCAGCAATGAACAACTATGTTCTAATCGTTCTCGAGGATTAATCCAGAGGTCAGTCAAAGGGAGCTGGAATTGGCCAGCACCGTCTAGATTTGTGTGCTTAGTAATCAAACAGGGACTCCTTGTGACAGAAAACCAGAAAGTAAAAACTAAAAAAGATTCCCCATATTGCAGCGCCGTCTTGGTTCCTAGCGTCCTCATCAGTCATAACAAACCACATCCTGCACCATTGTTGCACTTACATACTTTTCGTAACGTTGTTAGGCAAGATAGCTACAGCGCCGGAGAGCGTCTAACGAGCCAGCGCCTTCCACCGTACCGGGTGACGTAAGTCATCTGAAGACAGTTATTTGCAATATCCTCTCTGCACAGGTGCCATCCTGAGGTTCCCCGTCTGGGGTGATCCCGCTGATGAGAACTGTTATGATGACGATGTCTACTGGGAGGTGAGGAAGTCAGCCTCTCCTCCTCCACCTCCTCACACGGCAACCACAAGCGGTTGCCGTCCCTCTTCAGTTTAGACTTTGGCCAAACTGATCAATGTATTTCGGTCAGCAATCCGTGGTAGCTAGGTGGTCTGTGTTTAACGTATGTTTGAACGTCCCTGAGGAGACATGTAGGAATATTAGCACAGGAGAATCTCACCTTTGTGAATGTATTATCTCTAACATGGTATCTCCATATGGTTTGTAAATTCCCATCGTTCTCATCGATACATAATATGTACAGCATTGAAACATTGCGTTTCGGTCCCATTATGGGACACGCATCAAAAGCCCAATAACAGTAGTGTGATTAACCCAGAAGTCACACCCCCCCCCCCACGAAAAAAATATCTCAACCTGTATAAAACAATAAAACCTTCACTGCTAATTGTCTCTCAGGTACCTCAGGAAGAGGAGGATGGACAGGACGGCATCCCTCCCATCGTGGAGTACTGTGACTACATGACCAACAGGCCCGAAGACGAGTCATAATGTCGGAATCCTTTAGGGTGTGTGGGAATCAAGGAACGATTCTATGACTGGCATTCGCCTACATTGCTGTCTCCTCTTAAACAAATAACTGCAAGAGTTCTCGTTTGAAGTTTAACAGTTTCTTGTCTTGTCTAAGGTGATTTTACTTTCTTTAAATACCTTCCCGGCGTATATATATATATATGCCTGCCACCATATGGTAAAGTGCACACTGCACTTAACTTAAACTAAATATGGTGTTCTCAGGACTAACCAGTGACCTCACGGAAAACTGCAAAATTATTTATTTGCGGACAATGTTTTCCCAGCCTGCCAAAAATGTGGCTGTGAATTGTTTGTTCGTGGAATAAGGCTTCCTGTCCCGTCCGTACAAGTAGTTAATCCATTTTAAAGTTCAATTTGAAATGGCTGAAATAATTTGGGTCAATTGTTTTATTGTTATCGTTGTGAATCAGTCATACACAATGGAAAACCATGGATCTTCTCAAACCCTAGGCTTTGTCATCATTTTCATGGACAAGTTCATTGGTGAATCTACTATAAAAGCAAAACATAGAATTTCTTTCAAGTATTTTATTTCCATAGAACAATTTTGTAAGAGATACCCACTAAAATTACTTGAACTTTCAAACAATTATCGTAGTTTTTTAAAAACAATTCTGGTCAGCGGTTCATTCAAACCCGGAATTCGGGAAATCTGGGGACTTCATTGAAACGTCCCTGAATTGTGCAAGTAGATCTGTCATTGAATTGGCAAAGCAGCTCAGCTGGAGAAACCTCATCCTCTATCCTTTATCCTCACACTGCCTTGACAGTTAGCATGTACTCCTCGTCTCCTTCCTCAAATCAACCGTGTGTTTTGCCTTTGCCTCAGGGTCCTGATGGCTCGGACAATCCTTCCTACTTAAAAGTGATGGCCGGAGATATGAATCCTGCCCTCACCCCCTCTTTCCCTGTCTACTTCCACTGGTCTCAAGGACGGAAGACATTTCCCAGGGAGAATACATCAGTTTTTTTTTGTTATGGCCCTGTTCTAAAATTACAGGTTAGAAAGAGGGGCCAAAAAAAAAATGTTTGTTATGCCACACTGTTTTAAGAGGTCAACACACTGAAGCATTTCCTATTTGACCATTTATTGGTCTGTCCAGGAAATAGATGCAATTGAAGTCAGAAATAGTTTATCATCATACAACGCCACGTTTGTTTTCTCGCAGTGACATGACGTGATTAGATTTGAGACTAATATCTTAGATGAAATGAGCGTATTTTAGAGGAGACCATGTGATATTTCTGACCACGAGTGGCTTTAGTGGAACACATTTATTTCTAATTTTCTCTGGTGACAAAAGCCTCACCCAGGTTCACGCTTCGTGTAATTTCATTACCATTTTTCAATAGCCTTCCCATGCCTTGTTCCCAGACAGCACTTTAATCTCAGCGAACGCACAATCAATTTTAGGCCGTCCTGGCGGGGTGTCTGTTTATCCACGGACCGAGAGAGTATGATGGAACCGATGCCCCTGGGGATGGTGGGATATAGCGATATAGCGAGGCCGAGATTATGGTGTGGTCTCAGATACATCCTCCAAAAATGTGCGTGTGCGCGTATTTGCTTTCAGTGTGTGTGTATGGGCATGTCTATGTATACTGGGCGTGTACCACGTGCGTGCGTGTGTGCCCACACTTGTCCACTGACGTATGGTGAGATGTGGCTGAATTCCTAAAAAGCTGTCCGTGGAGGCGTGGGGTGGAGATCTGAGGTGGCGATGAATGATGGTCCAGTCGGGGCATGAGACAGCTGTGGTTCCCCGCAGCACAACACCCTGCCAAGCGACAGACTAATCACAGAACTCATTTAGAGTGTTGATCAGTCAGTCCAGTTGGCATCGCAGCCAAGCGGGTCGAGGTGACACTCAGTGACTGCCGTTAACACTGTGTTTTTTGGGACTACGTTGGGATGGCCAATCAGAGGCCCCTTGCTATTTATACCACAGGGTGTTATGTAAGAGAGGTGCTACAGCCAGGTCAGGAGTTGTCTGCCAAAGTCCACAAATTGGCCGTCCAGTAGTTGATTTAAAATATCGGAGATGTGCGAGGACCTGTAAATGGAGTGATGGAGCCTGTGAATGTAATCACCGCCTGAGCAATTGATTCATTTTAAATATAGGGAAACCTTTGTCACAGAGGCCAAAAAGACAAATTTTGTGTTAGGTATGAATATCATGACCGCTGGCTAGTATTCCAGATATTATCATTACACATGTATTTCAATAGCCAGTCTATTAATAACATGCAACATGACCCTTCGTATTACCGACTATCTGATTTAAGTCTGCCCGACCAACCTTGGAAAAATCGTATTGTCATTAATGTTTTATTAATTTGAAAATTCAGTCCAGACAACTTTAGCCTACTTTTCCAGTCAGGTAAATGGACTTCATTGCCTCAGGGCAGTGGCTTCAGATTGGTTCTAAACCCAGGGGACGCTAGCTACATTAGCAAATGTCACAAAGAAGCCAAGCTATCCCCGGTCCTTTCCGCAGTCCAAATGCACTTTAACTTCATATGAACATTTTATCAGATCACTTTATATAAGGCTTTCTAAGAAGTTTGTCCATGTCATTGATGTTAGCATTCCAAGGGTACAACTGCGCTCAGCAGCGTAAGTTGTTCGTTTAGGTTTACAGAATTTTTATCCAGGAAGCAAAGGTCTGCAAGGCAATGCGCATAATTAAAGCTTCACCGCTTTGTATTGCAGTGGGCGGTTTTAGTTCAAGATCTGAAAATCAAGATACAGACGTATTAATCTGAAAGAAACATGGACCACATTAGATAGTATATTACCTGTGGATGTGTATTCCAGTGATTGCAGGATTATAGTAATCTTGTAAAGATCCAGAGTCAAACTAGAATAATGGCCCATCTTGCTCATCAAAATGTCCTTACGAAATGTTTTTATAGGTAGACTACTCCAGGAGGCATCTGGCCGTGCCAATATAATGACCACGAAACCACGAAGACTCATTAACACCGAGATTTATCATCGAGAACATTTGCTTTTCAGTCAATGTAGCGATAACTTGATGATTAAAGCCATCAGAGTCCCCAGATGATGAACCTGACCCACATACATAATTTCATGTAGTAATAATAAAATGATGTAAATATAGCTCTCCAGTCAGAGCTAGAAAACATCCTCAAAACAACTTCAATATGATAGTGACAGTGCCAGAAACACCAACCGAACTGCTACGCGTTTACCCGACCCAAATAAACACAGAACGTGTTTTACCTCAGAAGTAGTCTTATCCGGTTCACTGTGTGTATGTTTATTATTGGACCTCGAACAACACTATATTTCCCTACATCCAGGGAAACAGAAAAGTCATCATCCTTGAGTCCCAGCCTCTCTTCCGAAAGGAGAATACAGGTTTAAATGTGCATGTGGCTTAGGTTTCGGCAGCTGTGGCAGTCCACTGGCTTTCATCTCCAACTGGCATGCTGTTTACAAGGCCACTGTAGATCACTGGGGATCAATACACTAAGCTGAGGGGTACAGGTTTTTCATCACTGGACAAGTAAGACTTGTTGTTCCTTCCGCACTAGAAAAAGGCACCAATTGAAGCTAAAAGGTCCAACCCGATGTGCAAAACAAGTTAATGTCATCATTAGAACCCAAAGCTTGTCAGAATCATATCTTTCCAACCACGATTGCTCAGTAACTCAGGATCCGAGTTCATGTTAACTGTTTTTTATAGATTTAGATTAGAATTTTTCTCTTCAGGGAGGTATCTTAAAGATAGTTGAAACTGGATGATATTTATTTTGTCTCAGGGGCCGACAGACTGGAGCACACACGTATGTTCGCCCAGAGGCAATGTTTTCTCAATCTCTCGCTGCAGTCATTTTTTCAATTAGTCTGTCTGCCTATCTGTAACAGCCACTGAAAACACGTCTCCAGATATTTACCTTTGCGGAGTGATGACAAAGAGGATCAGTACAGACTGGCTAAATAAGTGACAAGTTGTCACAGCCTTTTTTTGATCAGGCATTGCATGGTTTTGTCACGAAATTGTCACGATTGAACACTTTCCTAAAGCTCAAAATCTGTGGACACGGTGAAAATGGTAAATAAACCCCAGTGGCTGGCAACATCATCGGCCAACGCCAAATGTGGAGGTTTAAAAGTTAGCTTTTTACATTCAAGTCAGGTAAAGTCCCGTGTGGTGCACTAGCATCACTGTTACCCTTTTATCACGTCGGAAATAGATTTATTTTTTCCCATAAAAGTTGAGGGAGGAAAGTCACCCAGGTTGTCTGAATGCCATTAGAAGTCTCTCGTCAGTCTGTACACTGTACGTCGGTAATTGCCATTCGGTCCTACCGCGGTAAGAGCTTTAGCTCCATGAAACAGATGGTTCCTCGTTGACTGAGGGAGGAAATCGACCCACATAAGCGCCAACACTCCCCAGAACCCGCTGGTTCTGGCACGGGGGGACCCGCCGTCTCGCCACGGCGTTGAGCAGATACGCCAGGTGGTGATGTCCCAAACACTGCTCTGCTCCCTACGAGATCCAACACTCGGGACCGGGTTGCCAGTACTGCGCTGCCTAGGAAATAGGGTGCTATTTAGCGCGTCAAAGACCGTGACTCCGTGACCTGCTGATAGCTCATCAATATCCCATTAACGGAAGGGAATATTGTCATTGCATTGTTGAAACCCCTCAGTGTGTGGTGTTGTCATATTCACAGGTAGGCCTCTACGGAGATGGGGGTTTTCAGAGTACGTCCAGTGTCCAACCAGCATCGATGGAAGCCAGGGTTATTCACACAACAGATGGGTTGATGAGGATTTAAGTGGCACAGATTTACCACACATATTCCCAGCCTAGGTGTCCTATAGATTAACTCCCAGAATTAAATGCAATAACACTCAACGCAATGTCGGGTCTGGGGGGGCACTGTGTTGGATCAGGAAGACTAGGGCTTAACGCAGACAAACGTACAAGCAGTTCATATATCGTAAACAGAGCAAAACCCTCTCTCTTAAGTAGCGTGTGGTCTATTAATACACAAACAATTAAAAACCTGATTTACAAAGACTAAGCCTTTTGATAAGCATAATGTAGTCCCGAATAGACTCTGTGTTATTGTAATTAGGAGATTATATGAGTGTATTTAGACCACAACATATGCTATCACAACTATTTATATAACATGAACATAAAATGTGAGTAATCTTCGCTGAGCTGCATGGAGCAACACCAGAGCAGACAACACTTTGGCCAGATCCCTGCCAGGAAGGTTATAGACTCTGACTATGCCCTGTACCTGGTAACTAACAAATGCTATGACTTGTGATAGCAGAATGGTTTTGGTGCCGGTGAGAGATGTTTTGAGTTGCTTCCCAAAATTTTATTTTCGGAGCTGGAAGAACCTATGGAACCAGATGTTCAACCTCCTCGGAAGAGGGTCCCAAGTTACCTTGGAAAGCAGATGTGCTACATCTGATATGTTCACACTATCAACAAAAAGATCTCCCACGTGAGTCATTGTCACAAAAAAAATGTACTATTGTTTTGTTAAAACACTATGTGAATGTCCCAGCTCCCCCAGCTGAACACACCATAGATACACATTAACTATATTTTAGTTAATTTCAAAATGGTCACAAAGCAGACTGGTGCCTGAGAGACTGACGAGATTCTGACTAGCGCCGTTGACATTACCTACTCAGGCTCAGAGTAGTAAGAAAACATGAATTACAGTTACCATGTTCCCTTTTGAGTTTTGGACCGCTGCTCCTCCACCCGATGTCCTGGAATCCCACTAGGACTGTCATTGTATTACGTTCAGTACCAGATGCGTCAGCATGTGATGATTGGTGAATAAATGCTTTCACAAACTGGTTGCTTTGATTTCTGAGTTCTGATTGGCTTATATCTGTGGTATATGAGACAGTACGGCACGGGTATGACGTCATAGCACATATCACTGCTTTAATTGCGTTTGGCCTCGTTATCGCAGTATGGCCATATAACACATCCCTCAAAACACATATATTTCCAATGAATTTGATGAATTGTCTGTATGGGTACTATATATGTTTGTATATTTGTATAGCGTGCATCTGCAATAATTGCGTCATAAGATACAGTAAAGTGGGTAAAATTGTCCATGTTAAACCTGCATCTATTGTCCTGTTTTGACTGTACTCTAAAATCTATATATTCTTTGTTAAGAAAGCTCTTCTGGACTTTTGAGGGAAAAACTACACTTGCGTTGTTTACATCCTTTCTGAGAATATGGTTTCCCTGGTGAGTGTTTGCATTGGCTCAGTGTTCCATTTAGTTTAATGCTTTCACTGACTCCTCATTCCCAGGACAGTTTAAACACTGAACTGGCAACTGAATACAAGAACTACATCTTCAGCATTGTCACATTTGTATACAGGAGTTTACAGGCTGACGGTGAAGCAAAAACCTTTCCACATTCTTTTGTCACTAATTCAGTGTGTCCGACGTTCTACGTAAATCCAGGTGTCAATGATTTTCTCATGTTGCAACACTGCCATCTAGTGGGATACCATGCCCCATGTCTTGAATTTTTATTGTATACATCCCAATTAAAATAGTACATGGTGAATGTTGTAAAAATACAATTTCCTTGTATTGATTTTATCGTTTTTATTGATTATCTATGTTACATTTTCAATCGCATCACCCAAAATACAGTTGAATTTGAAAACCACTCTTGGTGAAACAAGATTAAATATACTGGCTGGAAATCAACTAGAGCAAAACATGTTGCGTCAAAATCTAACTTGGTAAAACTTGTTTTACTTGCAAAACCATGTGAATTGATTGGGATAGCTGATAATACATGCATTGTTAGTGATAACAACTTATCAAATTAAAGCAGCATTACAAAACAGTAATCTGATTTTTGTCTTGTTTTAGCTTAACAGAAAAGTGCTCTATGCCATTTTGACAAAAACTATGCATGTTTAATTTGTCTGCTCCCTCAACTCAATGAGAAAAAGTGCATTAAACCTTTGAACGGTGGGTTAGAAACCTACTAAAACTAGATCGGACCAATGAGATAAATACAACATTTACACTGACCTTTCTGTGTTTTTTTAATTAAACTATAACTTCTATTTTATAATTTACTAGTTTTCTCTCTCTCTCTTGTTTAACTGGTGCCTAGCTACTCGTCCTCATGGTGATCGCAGAAATCATGGCAACAGACAGTAACCATGGTGATGAATGTCATGAACTCTTGGAAGTCACATTCTGAGTCTCCATTTGTATCCAGACTCTCCATCAAACTGTCCATAGTGGCCTGGTCCTTCACTTGCTGGGGGAACAACAGTCGATAGATACCATCAAACAGAGGCCTTTATATTTGATTGGCTAAAGGCTCATTCGGCAATGTTACCGGCAGTTCTAAGGTGTCTCAACACATTTCATTCCTTGTAAAGTTGTGTGCAACTCTCTAACTCTAAAAACCTTTTTGTATTGATTTATTTGCGTTATAAAGTAACATCCGTAGCACTGGATCCAAACTGAATAATCCAACTGAAACAATGACCTTTTCAATATTGCAGTAGATATTGTATTTTGAGTAATATGAGCAATGTAATATTGTAGCAACTCACCCCTAAAAGGGATGCTAGTTCCTCATTGATAAGGTCCTTCAATTCACTTTTCTTCAGTTTGTGCTTGTCTCCTTCTTTCTCCGCATACCTGTGGAACACCTCCATGATAGTAGCCAGAGAATTCTCCAGATCAGTCATTGCGGTTTGGATGGGATCTACAGGGGGATACAAACACTTTTATTTAGCTGGCCTCGCGTGTGACGGAAAATGCCATGGGGGCTGTCCAGGAACTGAAAAACAATGGATGACATTACATCTTACAGATCGATCTAATGAACAGAATAAAATGTAGGTCCCGTGATGTGCGCGATATGTGAAGTGAGTGACACAAAAGAAAAAGTTATTCTTCTAATTATACTACCAATCCTTAAAAAGCAAAGTCTATGAAATAAAGGTTTTAAAAAAGATCTTTGCAAAATAGAACGCAGAGCTGGTTTATCTTGACATTACCTTGACACAGTTTATCTTGACATACCTTGATACAGTTTATATTGCCATACCTTGATACAGTTTTTCTTGACATACCTTGATACAGTTTATATTGACATACCTTGATACAGTTTATATTGACATACCTTGATACAGTTTTTCTTGACATACCTTGATACAGTTTATCTTGACATACCTTGATACAGTTTATATTGACATACCTTGATACAGTTTATATTGACATACCTTGATACAGTTTTTCTTGACATACCTTGATACAGTTTATCTTGACATACCTTGATACAGTTTATCTTGGGTCTTTATCGGGAACAAAGGTTTGTGCAGATGACTTTGGGAAGTGGCTGTGGGTGAACAGAGCATATAGGCTTTTATACTTGGGGTGGGAAGGGCCCCGAGCCTCTGGTCAAACACACTGCCAGTCCACCCCATTGACCAATCGTCTCTGTTTCGCCCTCTCACTCCACTCGACTCTAACACAGAACAAACCATTGATGACTCTGCCAGACCTTTACCATGTTGTAAGGGTCAATTTACAGTGTTGTTACCCCCATTGTTTTGGGTGAAAGTATGATTTTAAAATAAATTAGCTGTTTCTGGCTTTTAGTGTACAGAATATCAACCGATTGCATTATATATCACATCAGTCTATGTACTGCATAATTCTATGTTTACTTGGTTTTACTGTTCATATGAGCTTGTGTACTTAAAGGCAAATAATTTACAGTCATAAACTATGTACTATCTACAAAGTCATTTCCACATTATGCAAAACAAGCAAAAAAGCATGTAACCAAGAGTGTATTTCATCCTTTCCTCCTATACATTAACTTAACCTCCACCTCCATAGTTCTCCTAAATGTAAATAGTGTCGGATTTCTGCGGTTTGCCTTTTTTTTTACAACTCTCAGACTCCAGACCTGCTGGTAGACAGTTGCCACAATTCACACCAGCGTTGTGTTGTCAGTCGAGCATCTTTTCTAAGACAATGGCCTGTTTCAAAGGAAATGGATGGTCGTGCATGTTAATGAACATGTTTCTTTTCACTAGCGGTGTTGGCCAGACGTGTGTCCCCGAGAGCTCGTGGGGTGCCAAAGAAACACAGCCATCCATGCCAAAGTTACGTAAAAACAATTGATACGTTGTAATGTTTACGATGATAAATAAAGTCCTGATCTTTTCAAATGATCTGTGTTAACAACAAAGTTAACAAAACGATGAGGGCTCTGGCTAATGAATTTACTTGAACTTTTGAGCTAAGACCCCAAACATTGAGGTAGTTAAAGTGTAAGTATTCATAAGCTTCAGCAAGCTTAGCTTACAGTGAACTATTATCCCTTGCATTTTAATTAAAAAGAGGTTGAAAAACAATGTGAATTCCTGATCCACTGACTTTACCCTCCCATAAACCCCCTCAACTCTGGCCAGTCTCTGTTTTACATTCTGGTCAGGAAGCAATAGGGAGAAAGTGCTTATTATTGCATTATAAATGTTTCTTTGTCTTGTCCTAAATATATTTCACATACTTCTGTCAACAATTAGCCATTGTTAACTGGAAACAGTGGTTCTTGTGTCGAGAAATTGCTTCCAAAAATCAAGCCTTTTCACTTGTCTCGTATTGGCATAAGATTTGTTTCAGTACATTATTGAAGAAAGGAAACACTGTGGCGGATAAAATAATGAAAAATGATTGTGTTTATAATCAGACATTGCAATATAACATTACACAAACAAAGCATACATTTCCAATATTACCTGAATAATGTTATTGCTGCTTTTGATTTCACCAAACAGTTTCTACATGTTTGATTTGTTTCCACTTTCTTTGTGGGTCTGTGTGAACTTTGTCATTAATGGGGTTATATATTTAGCAGGTGCAGCTCCCCTTCCACCTACTTTTTGGGCAGTGTGCACACCGGTCTCCTCTGGGGAGTCAGGTCTGCTTATGTTGGCATCTCAATAGCGATAAATAATGTGTCATTCACAGTAATCGTGTATTCTGCAGGTTAAGCTGTCTATCTAGGGCAAGGCAGCATTACAATTCGCAAACGCTACCTAACTCCTCTTACCAGTATGTCAAAAAGTAGTCCTGCCTTCTTGGTCTAATTGCAATTGTAGGCCCTCCTAGTTTAGTCACCAGCACATCTGCAAACCGTTGACATATGTTTTGAAGTCCAGGAAGGTAACCCAAGACATTAAAGATATTTTCAGTTCTCCTGCCGATGCAATGATACATAAAAAATAAATTTTGGGGGGCTAATTGTTCCATGTTTTGCATCCAGTGAAACAATAGCATTGGTTATTGTCTTGTACAGAGCTGCTGCGACAAGATGAGCTGTTGCTGCAAGTAGAAGGTTAAACCCTACCAGTGACTTTTCATACACCCATTTGCAACACAACTGTAGCAGTAAGAGATATTGTTTGTTAGTCATGATATTGTCTATATTATCTCTCTGTATCACCTATTCTCCCTGTTTCTGATCAATCGTTTGAGAACCAAATAAAATCAGTGCTGCCGTGAATGTAAGACCAGTCTCTTGAAGACCAGGATAGAGGGGCCTTTTGTCCGAGCTGGGTGGGGTGAATGTCTCTCGGGGAGACAACTGATGAGCCACGATGGATGAGGGATACTGAGCCAATAGTAAAACACAACAGACAGACCTTTGTGAAGACCAGCCAAGCTACCAATCACATGCTCCCATTGACTAGTCATTTCAGGGCAGTTGTTGTAGTACCGGGATGGGAGGGTGGCTCCTCGTCCACGTCTCCCGGCTAGTCTTCCATGTCGCCATTGAAGCAAGCTCCATTCTAACCCAACTACGGGCGTACATTGTGGGGAACGTCGCCAGACCTTTGGTAGTGTGAGATCATTCGTACTTGCAGTGTTTAACAGTAACCACGGTTACTGTATAGTTCAGAGCCTCTCACGGAGATGGAAAGGTTTGCCAAAGGGTTGGGTCATCCCTGGCAGAGGGGGGCATGGAGCTCTTTAAGTCTGGGCACTTGATGAAGGGCTGACCGAGGGTACGTCTAAGAAAACAACACAGCGGTTTGGTTATCTGGGGGGGAATTTGCCTTTTTCTCCTATCTCTCCTGTCTCGTTCCCTCTACTTCTCTCTCCTCATTTTCTCCTGTTCTTTTACTTTCTCTTTTTTTCTCACCACAGATTAGGAAAATTATAATCAACCGAGTACTTTGGATTGATATTTGAAAGACGCAGGCAAATGTAATGTAGGGCTCTGCCACTAGGTGGCACTCCACAAACAGGTTTCTGAGTCTAGAGTCTAAAATCACTGTAATACTCGACAAAAACCTGGTAATTATATGGTCATTAATCCTCAGATCTTTGTTTTTTAAGAAAACACTTGAAATTATTAAGATGAACATTCATGAGAATAATTATTTCATAAGAAGGACATTTCAATATTTCCTTCAAGACCAAGATACTTAATTTAACTCTAGATTTAATCTCTGCAGGAGCTCACCACTCCTTATCACCACCATTATTATGATGTTAACTCTCCTAACAAATTTTATATTCTCCACAGTTCACCACCGACATGTCCCGTCACCAGTATTTAGACAGAAGTAGTGCATTTCATAAATTTTGAGTGTTGAAATGGTTAAGGAGGTTTAGAGACAATCCATTCTGCAAATTAATTATCACTGTGGCAAGGTGATTAGCTAGAAACAACTGTAAAAAAAATCCCACTTGATTACATTGGATAACTAGAAGATTCATTACAGAAATTAGAGTTAAATTCTCAAAAGCAAAAATAAGAATAAAGATAACCTGGATATGATTCCATCGTTATAATGTTAGGGTAATAATTAGAAATATTTAAATAAGATCAGAGGTGTGACCTGAAACAAACCCTTCACACCTCCATGACAAGAAACATGAAAGAGAGAGAATGGCAGTTTTTTCTTTTACAACGCAAAGAATAATGAATATCTCGAAAGCATAAATTCACCACTAGATGGAACTAGACAGTTTATTTGGGAAAGTAGCATTGACATCCCCATGTGAAACATGTGTTGCTCAGAGTGGTTGCAAAGGTTGGGAGAGAGGGTGTAGTACCGTGACATTTCTGTGGGTCAGATCCAAACCAACACTAATGTGATCCAGAGGCATGGGCTCAGCCAGATGGACCGGATCGGGCTACAGGAGTATCTTCATCCAGACGTTGCGTCAGAACACAATACATATGTGTCACAGAATGTCCATGAGATTCTTTTTTTTTGGTACACTATACATGAAAGATCCTTCATGCTTGAAAAATGAAGTCCTATTTAGCAGAGGTTATACATGGAGTGGGTTATACATGGTGCGGGTTATACAAGGTACGGGTTATACATGGTGCGGTTTATACATGGTGCGAGTTATACATGGTGCGGGTTATACACGGTGTGGGTTATACATGGTGCGGGTTATACATGGTGCGAGTTATACAAGGTACGGGTTATACATGGTGCGGGTTATACAAGGTACGGGCTATAAATGGTGCGGGTTATACATGGTGCGGGTTATACAAGGTACGGGTTATACATGTTGCGAGTTATACAAGGTACGGGTTATACATGGTACAGGTTATGCATGGTGCGAGTTATACAAGGTACGGGTTATACATGGTGCGAGTAATACAAGGTGCGTGTTATAAATGGTGCGGTTTATACATGTTGCGAGTTATAGATGGTACGGGTTATACAAGATATAGGTTATGCATGGTACGAGTTATACAAGGTAGGGTTTATACATGGTGTGAGTTATACAACGTGTGGGTTATACAAGGTATGGGTTATACTAGGTGCGAGTTATACATGGTGTGGGTTATACAAGGTGCGGGTTATACAAGGTACGGGTTATACAAGGTATGGGTTATACATGGTGCAGGTTATAAATGGTGCGGTTTATACATGGTGCGGGTTATACAAGGTGCAGGTTACACAACGTGGGATTACACATGGTGGGGGTTATACAACGTGCGGGTTATACACGGCCTGGGTTATACATGGTGCGGGTTATACAAGGAGCGGGATATAGAAGGTGCGGGTTATAAACAGGGAATTACGATACCCATCAACACTCGGTCTAAATCAGGAACACTGACGCTGCACCTACCTTGGAAGTTGGCTGAAGGTTGCATGATGACACCCACACTCTGGATTAAGTACGGGAAATTGGCTTTCTTCCTGAGTGCCTCAGTTGATCACAGAGTAATCACGAGAAATCCTATGTCCATCAATCCTAAGCCGGTGTGTGTAAGACGTGGTCAAGTCAGAGAATCTCCGCCCTAAATCTGCTTCACTCCGCCCCCTACGCACACCCACACACATCCAAATTGGGAGACATCCGTGTTGTGTGCGTCCGGTACTAGAGACCTATTTCCCGTAATGCAGCTGGTGTACGTCCTGCGTGTTGTAGACAGGTATTACAAAAACAGTTTGGACATTGTTGGTCGGCTGCTTCACTGAAAGGTGAAATCGGGAATAATTGCATTGACTGCGAAATCTTCTTTACAAGCCATGGCAACAAAACGCATATCTAATTGTTTTCCATGAGGTTGGGCAAATGAACTAAATCTCTCTTAGGCACTGCAAAAAGCTACTGACAGCCCTGTGTGTATATCCAGTTTCCAAAACCGAAAAACAATCAGCTAGTAACTAATTTTGGTAAACCACAGTCATGGGCGAACAGAATTCAGCTCAGTCTTAATTCAGATTTTGCAGTGTTGTTGTTGTGCACATCTGTTTGTGTACACTTTCAAAAGCACTGCCTTCATGAAAGGACGTCTGTTCACTTTGTTCTAGAAGTGACCATGGACTGGAATAGTAACATATACAGCCCTAGTTAGATAATGAGTCGGTGTGCTAGCAAGGCTGGGTTGGACTAGTGATGAGTGTAGCTATGTGTGTGTGTGTGAGTTAGCTTGAATAATCCTGTCATTTAGACGCTACTGTCTCTGGCATATGCCTCGGTGACACAGACAGTTCAAGTCTGTCTGGCCGAGCACCATATGTGGGTCTCGTGGTCTGCCGGAAGGGACTTTGTCGATGAAAATAGTCCTCTGGTAGATACCAAGGTGGTGACAGGCCATGTGCACTGAGCCACAGGAGGCCGCTGAGATTTTAGAACAAGTCTCAACTTGTTCAGAAGTCTGCATTATACCACACATTTTCTTTTCAGTCAGAGGCTGATTGGAAGATAAGGCGTTTTTTATTGTACTACGATAAACACAACAGTGGCGTCAGGGGGAATTGAGTGCAGCCTTCATGAGAACAACGTTGGCCTTACCTCTTTGGAGGAGGAGCTTGTAACAGAGAGTTTGTTACAGAACCGGGGATTTCATTATGTTAATAGGAATTAGATTAAACTGGTAGGGTGTCTTAGTTTAATAAGGGTGCTAATGTTCAAGAATAGGGCACCTTAATTTGTTGGATTATTTCAGACAGCCAGAAGGCTCTTTGAAATTCTACTAAAGAAATTAGATTCTTTTTTATTTTGACAAATACTGTATACTGCCATATTATGCTAATTGATTCCTCTCAACTAAGCATCAACTGAGCTTTGATGGCATGTAGTGGCAGACATCCTTGGTTAGAGTGTTAGGCCAGGATCTGGAGCGTCGCTGGTTTGAATCCACAAGCCAACTTTTTGAGGAATGTGTGCAAGGCCCTTAAGCCCAATTGTTTGTGTGAATATCTCTGGATAACAGTGTTTGCTAAATGATTACAATGTAAATATTAAAATGCGAAATCAAAGCTTAAAATGTGGAATTAAATGTAAAAGTCAATAAATGAAATACTCTTATCCAAGGGATCTTCCTGTACTTTTATAGACCATTTAAATGCTAACTGTTTTACAACCTAGCCGTCAGTCATGCATTGTCTGAAGGAAAACTAGCATCCTGATACAAACCCAAAAGATGACACATTTAGTCACGTGTGATATTTATTTAGATGCCTTGAAAGGACCATGAAACCCTCATAAATCCTTTGTTAGCTCTCACTTGACACCACACATGTCTATAATAAGCCTATAAAGTCCTCTTGCACCGTTACAGGGCAGACTGTACTGGCTTTATGAAGCAACCCATTGCCCAGATAGGGGGTTTAATAGTTTACTGCAGTATCGCAGTGTGCTACTAGTCAGTCCTGCATGTTTACCGCAGAGTCTAGCTAAGGGATAGATCCTGACCGTCCAGATCACTTGTGCCCGACGAGAAAATGGAAAATGTTCACCTGGATTCTAAAACCTACGCCAGTGTATCTAACTAGGGTTAGAGATGATAGTTCCAAGCATCAGCCGAAGCTACAGTCACAACAGCATTAAATAACCTCTGGAGATGAGGAGAACTCTGGGGAACACGCACTCCGGAGATGAAAAGTCGTTCACAAACACTCACACACACACCCTTACAAACACACACATAAATATCGGTTCAGCTTTCCTGTCAGTAAAATACACAGTAAAATACTCAACTTGGTCGACTAGAGAGCAAGAAAAACATACACCTTGAACTCATGGCCAGGGAATGTGGATTAGCATTTTCTCCAAAGATTAGACAACCCTATATAAGTGTATCTATATCGAAACACAGCCCTGTATGTTCTTAATTAACGACAGCTCAATCTGCAGTATATTCAAACAAAGGACACTAGCAGACATTCAGACGTTATGTTAAGAATTTGGACTAAATGATGAGTCCAGTTTAGCTGCGTGGAGCAAACCTTTTACTATCGTTCAACAACACAGATTAGATGGTGAAGTTCTGGACACATTGCCTTATTTGAAACGCCCCGTTTAAGTTTCGCATTATGTAATTTGTATAGCCAACCGAAACATTTTGAGGTACTGTATAAATGTTACTACCTGTACACTTTTCCCATTAATCTGAAAGGTACTGTTGGATATCCAGGGTACGAGTGGGGGGGGCTTAGTCCTAGAGTGATTATGCTGGCCGGGTGGGTTGCCATGGAGACAAAGGACACCCAACACGGTGACCGCTGGGTACCCAGTGTGTAATTGAATCCGGATTGGGTCAACGGACCACCAGGAGGCGTGGCCCAAGGACTCAGGTCATCGTGGATTCAACAGGACCCCAGATAAATTAGAAAAGGCATTTCTAAGAACCCTCAGTATAGAATTCTCTAGTCTCTCTCTAGTCCTTTGGCACACAGGCTGTAACAATGTAATATTAGGGAAACAGGAGGTCTGATATGGTTAACAATTTTATGTTAACCAATTGGGCTCCTAAAAGCCGAGCTGTCTTGTTTTGGCTTGATAATGCCCCTGCCTCATCCAGCTGTATGGATTGTCACATTTTAGTGCTTTGTCTGGTCAACATAGAGATAATCAGAAAGAGGATAAAATAAAATGTCCCTGCATTGTACAGTGAATATTATATATCAATATACATGTTTGCATTCCTACTGAAAAGAAGAAAACAGTTATATGAAAGAAGAAGACTTCTGAGAAGCCAGTTTTTTTTAAAACTGTTAGTACCCACTAATGTAGTTACTTGTGTCTGCATGTCAAGCCTGGAACTTGGAAGCAGTAAAGTTGGGTGAAGATGGGATATGTTTACTTGATGTGACAACATAATGTGTGATTAATAGGTGTGGCTTCTAGTAGTCTCACAAAGTCTCCACCTCATCCGGAAAGCTTACATGTTTAATGTAAGCTTGAAGGCTCTTGTAGCTTTGGTAGGCTTCAAGCTCGTTCTAGCACTTTCTTTAGTCTTTGCTTTCAACAGGCAGACGGTTCTATTTGAATTAGGATTTTGATTAGTGGAGCATTGCTCAGATACAAAGTAGGTAAAATACCAACAGATTTAATTCTCCCTTTATTGACAGACCTAACACTGAACATTCTATCTGGACTTTCTGAACACTGCAATGATATACAGAAATGTTAAGATATTTAAAAAAAAATCATTGTTCTGTCATAAAAACTAAAAAGATTATGGATTACCTCCCAGCCATAAAACATTTAATGAACTCTTTAATGATTTAAACAAAGTTAATAAAACTGACGCATTCTTTGGTGATGTGAGAGCACACTGAATGAGAGACGTCATTATGGCTTCGGGCAGTTTGGTTGGTCAGTGGAGACGTGACCGCTGTCTGAATTGATTGCTGTGGGTTAAAACCCCAAGAGTGTGGATGTGAGCCCACGCCAGAAGGCAAAGCCAATTAAATGAGCCAACGCACATCCACTTGACTCTGTCCTGCCCTGGCCCTGCATGTCTACTACGCCTTTTTACATGGTGATAAATGCTCATCCATATAATATATGGCACCTGTTCGTTTCCAACGGGTAATTTGACTGAGAAGCCTTTCTATTTTCAGCAACAACCTAAGGTGGCTATTGGGGTTGAATGGCGTGCTCAGGGACTGTCTCTGGGATTCGATCTAGTAATCTTTTGGTGACGGCCTCACTCTAACAGCCCGGTTAACTAGAAATGAATGACTTTGGAATGGATCCCAGGAAGGAACGCCTGCCAGTCTCAGTTGATGAAGCAAAGAATATGATTATATTATTGTCTCCCTGCACTCTTAGAATGAGTGGTGACTCACGGAAACCCGGGATATCTCAATGAAGCCTTGGTGATCCTCGTGAATTCCCTGAAAACCCTCAAGGATTCCCAGGAGATCCGTAAAGAAACCCCGGAGATCAAACTCAGTGGACCGTTGGTTGTATAAAAGTTCATATTTGCACAACCCAGGACTGAAGGAACCCTGGAATGAAGAAACCCTGGACTGAAGGAACCCTGGACTGAAGGAACCCTAGACTGAAGGAACCCTGGACTGAAGGTTGTGTGGTAGGGGTGTGTCTTTAAGATTTCTCCAATTTCTCAAGAGCCAATGCAAATCCCAGTTGGAATTATGTTATATTGTATTATTGAATACCGTATGTATTGACACTGTTAATGCTGTGTTATACCATACCATATTGACAAATTTAATAATATTTAATACGTACAGATATTAAATTGATATTTTATTTATTGTGTAAAAACAACACATTAACATAAACAGCAAGGACAACATTTCAGCAGCCAGAAATCGTCCTGTATTATCAACACGGTTAAAAAATAATACAAGTGCTGTCACTAACAGACTCTGGACTGAACCTGCACACAGCTGTCCCACTAAGTCTTGCCATGGAAATGGTTGCGCAGCTCAGGTGGCACAGTTGTCTACGGCACTTTTTAGTAGCCCGAGCTGTCCACCACAGACTACGTTTGCACCTTGAACGTGCCGCCAGCAGACGAGTGGCTGTAAAGCTTCATCCGGCATCAGCCAAGGACTCAGAGGCATTGTGAGCAGGCATGTCCTAATCTCTAGCAACCCACTAGCTCCGGTAAGTGCCAACGCAACTTAAGCGGTCAGGTGAGTGAACGTGCTGTCATGTGCGTTTGCCCAATGTGACTTCCTCCTAGGGTGAGCACTGTGCACTGTTGGTGGCTCAGGAGAAGATCCAGGCTGAGATGTTAAACGGTAAAGAAATCTAGGGCACTTCACTGGTGACATGATGCCGTTCCCAGTCTAGGCTCTTTCAAAGGGCTCATTTAGCAATCATCACACGCTTCGCGTCACAACGATCCACCTCTGCCACGTAGCGGCGCACATCGTGCTAGACATTCAAGTGTGTTACCTTGTTTGTTTGGCTGTTGGCGTGGGACATTCCCATCTGTCAGGGCGAGGCGGAGCTCTAACAGCTCTGTCGCAAATTAAAGCTGCATGCAAACGAAGCATCTGTTTGTTGCGGCTCATAATGGAGCCTCCCAGGTATCACTGTGGTAGAATATCAAATTACCTCCACACCTGAACGCGGAGTCGGTGCAGCATGTCCCGGGTATGGGACTTCAGGAATGTGTTTCTTTCGTTTGGAGTCACAGTACTATCACCTGATGAGCGGGAATGAATTTACACACACCCACGCAGGTTTTGTGTTACTGGTCAATGCATGAGTGAATTTGGTCCAGTTCTGAATCTTTCTAATGCAGATCAGGATACGGGTGCCTGGGTGTTTTTTCCTGGTGTCTAAATGATTACGTTCAGGCTGTTCCCCTGATGACATGGTTTAGTTCACTCCCATCTGACCATTTCAGTTCATGTTTTTCACCGAAGGCAGTGCAACCTGTTTAACGTTTACAGCAATTATTTATTTATGACTAGCCTCTTCGTTGACAGTCTCATGAAAATGTATGAGAGAGATGGATTATGGAATTCTCTGGAGCATATCTGGGCCTTATTGCAATGCAAGCCAATGTCAAATCCAATGTTACAGTTCTATTTTGTTGAACCTTAATGATATAATGCAACGTGTACAAGGTGATGAGGTAGAAACTTTCTCCTGTGGGGCGAGAGAAGCTCCTTTCAAGTCCTTTCCAAGCTCTGTTCTGGTTCCCAAAGTGCTCAGCTGGGTAGAATTGAATGGTCCTCTAAATCCAGAGCCCAGCTCTAATTGAAGATGTAACAGCCGTGCTGCTCTGTGTACCTAAGCTACCGGGTTCCCTCCCTCTGTCTGAACACAGGGAGGCTGTTTAAGACAAATATGACTCAATGATGTGGGCCCCACAACCACCCACACATGATTGGGTCCTTTGCCATGCTAATGATGAGAAGGTAAAGTGGCGCGGTATGAATTGAGGAGCTCGGTTGCGCAGCAACCTCTCAGCCACATAAACTGATGGGTTCAATTTGTATTATTAACTCACTCGCAATCTGAGTCTTCAGCTACAATTTGCATTCGTCATTTGGTAAATGCCAATCATTTCTAATGGATGTGTATTATTAGCAAAAGATTTAAGAGTTTTGAACACAAAGTGTAAATGAAACCACTTACTAAAGGACAACACGTTGACAATAGAACTTTTAAACATTGGACACATTTCAAACTGCTATTCTCTCAGGACTGCACAGTGAAACATGGTCTCTCGATTAAAGTTTTACAATGGTTCAATCCTTTGGAGAATCTATGGCTTGCAGCCTCTTCTTTGTAGTTCTGCATTGAGAACCATATACTATGCACAATACATGGAGATAGAGAGAAATCCCAGGAATCATTTTCCTTCTCTCTAACATCTGGTTCTTAAGACCCTGCTACCATTTACCAGTGAGTTACGGCCCCTCCTCAGTCCAACTAAGGAGCTTTTGAAAACCAACATTTCAACTTGAACCCACGAGGGAGGAAGACTGTCACATGTAACTGTTGGGACTGAAACAGCTGAACAGGACCCAAATAAACAACATCAACAAACAAATATCTCCAGCTCTGTTGGATTGCTCAGTGTGTGTTTTGTTCCTTATGTTGACAATCCAACACGGTGCACATTTCTTTCCAGTGGAGGACGATAGCCTAACATTTGACACCCTCACAGTGCCAGATAAGGTAATGAATGTACGACTAGAGTGGGTCTGAGTCAGTACTTGCATTCCACATTCCAGGGAGCTGAGGTGAGGGGACTTGCACATAACTCCTCTTGGCTGGAGGAAGGTCTAATTCCCACAGACATTTATGGCAGGCTACTAAATAAATGTAAATCAATAGGGATTATCAACATGAACAAAGTCAAGCCCGCACACGATTCCAGAAGGAAAAAGATGCTATGCACTCTCTCTCTCTCTCTCTTAGTTAGTGTTACACAAAAACAGCAATGACAATGCAAGCACGACATTGGGTTCGATGACACTGAGTATATCGTTGCTCTGCGTATCCGTAATTAGTATCCGTTTCCAGTCTCCTCCTACCTCTTGATGACATCAGCAATCTCCTAGCCGCGGAGCCGCCGAGGCAGCACGAAACCAGCACTCCACTACGTTACAGCTGGGAGGAGGGCGACGTCCGAAGCCAATTCCGAAGTTTTGAGTACGTTTCGGGATACAGGCAATATTTTCTTTTGGCATTCGCAAACATTCGTAAGGTATGTCAAGCTTTAAACAATTTTACGTTTTGTGGACAAAAAAGCGGCAACCCAATAATTGATGAAGCATCCAAATCGTCTCCGTATTGAGTTACTTTCCAAAGACTTGCATTAGCTAATTATCACGTCGTTATAAAATGTGAGTTCTCTTGATATAAGCAATTAATTTAAAAGGCTTTCTAAATACAGCAGAATAGTATTTTATAAAACTGTTGTTTTAATATGGCAAATAGCCATCGCTGACTGGTCATGCCTCATTCGTAGCTACAACTACAAGAGCTTTCATCTGCTGTCAACATCACCTTAACATAAGAGCAGTGTAAGTAAAATATCAAGAAAGATTGGAATATTTAATAATTAATTAACTTTTATTTCATTTTCCACGCAGATCATACAGGTTACAAATGTGTAAATAGTCAGGTTTTGCTAATAAAAGCAGATGCTCCTAAAACATAAACGCGCAGGAATATAGTTGATGATTTATGACATCTGTCTTGAAAGAGTCAGTAAGCATTCGGTTTCTGTCTAGTGTTTCCATTGGTTTGACAATTGTTTCCAAGCTAGGCCATTTATCCTTAGAAAGCTTTGATAACAACATTATTCTATTGTGCGTGTGTGTGCGTGTTTGTTCGTCAGACTCTTATTGCCTTTCTCTCAGACTGCATTAGAAGGGGATCAGGGCTTTAGACTGAGACGGGACATGGGTAGCTGCACGCCCGCCTGCTTGCCAGGGTAGAAAGGGGATTTTCGGCTTATCAGATGACCTTATTCACACAGGCTACATCCCAATTCGTACCCTACTCTATGCAATGTGCCCTACTTTTGTTGCGCCGAGTGTGGGGAATAGGGTACACCTTTGGAACATATACAAAGACTCCAGAGGCGTTGGAGAATACATGGCCCTCATGCTTAACTTCTGCTGCAGTAACTCAACATCAGCGGACCAATTTGAAATGAACAGGCATATTGAATGGACCAATTTAAATACATGTATGAGAATATATTATCCCCTGCTTCTTCTAGATTAGGTATTACAGTATTCTGTTACATATTTGACACCTTGTAATTACAAAAGGAGAGCATTACCTGTGTAGTAAAAGCTCTCCCCTTTCTATGTGTGTTTGGGGGGGGGGGGGCTTCTTAGTAGCTTCATTACTCTTTTCATAACTCCTGTCAAGACTTTCTTAGCGGCTGGTGTATGTTACTGTATAGAGCTTGGCTCTATTGCTGTCTGTTGTGCTGTGGGACATCAGAATCCATTTCCTGGCTGGGGTGATTTAAGCCAGAAGGTTGGGAGGTTCTGAGTTACAGCAGGAATGTATTGGCTTAATGGCACTGAACGGCTGGAGACCCAAGACTTGCCTGTTGTTGGTCTGTTTCCTATCAGAGAAGCATTTCCTCTTGACATGCTCTCGCTCTTCTCTTCCTTCCTGTTTTCCTTCAATCTCTTCTTCCTATTCCCGTGGTTTTGTCTCCTCTTCACATCCAGTCGAGTAGCTGCTTTCCATCTGCGAGCTGTGAAGTGCAAACTGTCTGACTACTCAGTAGCCTTCACCTGGCCTTTCTTAATAAACAGGAAACTCCGAATAACCCCTAAATAAAAAACAAAACAACTAAATAAATCCATGCCACTTCCCCATTTTAAGTAAAAGACACAATTGAGGAGAAAACATACTTGACTGTCTGTGTTTGGAACACAGGGAAGCGGGGAAGAGCTGGAAAGGGGGGCGTGGCCCAAAGAAGCTAGTCGTTCATACATTAATTTATTCCCATCACCAATTACTGTCTCACTAGTGTTTTCCTGGGGTGGTGCATCTCTCTCCTCTGCCAGTATGTCTGGCGCAGTACAGTGTAATGATGAGGTTTCTGTCTGCATCCTGCCGACTGGGTCAGTAAGCTTCCCACCTCTCTTTAACCTTCCTCCCCTCCAGTCACGCATCATATTGATGAGCCCTGGCTGTGCTCGAGCCCTAGAGATAAATATGGAGGAACAAGGGGAAATTAGAGTGTGCAATCATTCACGTTGTGGGACGTTACCACACATGCACAGCCAAGCCGGCAGGCAAGCAGCAAACACACACACACACACATATATATATATATATATACACACATTGTGGTTGCTCCAAATATCATCATGAAGTAAAACGTTCTTTTACTTTCCATGAAAGAGAGCAGTTTTTTTTTACTTCATCTGGCGGTTTTGGCAATGCCGGAACCCTTTTCCCCTCTGGGTGTAAAGCGCTGGCCGAGCCAAGCCTGAAAAAGAGAATGTCATCGTTTTCCAACTTCCGACAAAGTTGTTACTGAATTCCATTTCATAATTAATGGTTGGGCTCAGCGCAATGTATCCCGTCTTACTAATCCCTTTTTAAAACAAATAATATCGCACTTCTGTTATGAGGGAAACTATTAAAGGCAGAGGTTAATATACCAAACTACAGGCGTACCCTAGCCATTACAGCGGTGCCTCCTGCAAGCAAACAAACACTTTATCTCTTTCTACCTCTCTCTCCCCCTCTCTCTCCCCCTCTCTCTCCCCCTCTCTCTTTCCCTCTCCCTCTCCCTCTCTTTGAAACAGACTGAAGCCCAGCGGTGTCAGACAACTCCACGTAGTCCCATTAGCTGAGCAACAACTGTAGTTAATTATGATGTTGTGTCATTGTGTTTGAAATAAATGTAATAATGTGTTTTCCAGGAAGGCTGCTTTTTTCAAACTACAAGCACTTCCAGTCACACCTTCCTCCACTCTCGTTTCTAAGTCTATTTAACACATAGAGCGCCCTACAGAACTATTGTCCCCATGGATACAATTTGTAATTGATTTTGATCAGCTTGATCTTATACATGTATTATGTGAGAAACAGATGATTTAATTGGATGTTACTGAAATGTTAATCACAAATAGTTTATTTTATATATTTTTAGAGTTAAAATTATTTAGAAATTATTTCTATTTTATTTTTCTCAGAAACCAGTGTGTCACAATTATTGACACCACTGAAAACCATAAACATATCTGAAACCACTGAAAACCATATCTAGTTATTCCCTAAAAATGTATCTGATAACTTATACAAATCTCTCTTTAGAGACAGACTTGACTATCCTTCCCTCACTTTAGTCTTAATCTGAAAAATAAAATTAGAACCTTATACAACAAGCTTTTGTATTTGTTGCTTCCAGGGAGATAATTTATGCAGTATTGCTACTTTATAGATGTACTAATTACAATCAATGGTAATTATTGAGCATCATCATTAGAATAGCAATGTGTAAACTGACTACAAAACCTCTGCTTGTGTCGTAAATATCTTGACACCAATGACACAATGGTGGCAATTAAACATGTCTGTTTTTACCGTGAGAACAATAGCTCTGTATGCTAAGGTCTAATGGCCTGTTCTAACCAAATTGGAAGTCCTGGCATTTTATCTACAGTATTCTGCCGTCCCTCAATTAGGACATAAACCCAGTCCTGATATATTTCAACAATTTGTTTCCGGTGGTCTGAAATTTAGGGAACTACACACTCATTATTCACATCATCATACAACTCTAAGAGTCTCATAAATAATTGTATTTTATTACACTTTGTAACGTGATTAACTGCCTTACTTTTGACGGGGTTATTAGCTTGTCGTTGCAGTGCAGAGTTTTGACATTGCCATGAATCAGTTAAAGATGTTGTAAGAAATCGGATAACACTTTACATTAAGGAAAAGGTCTCCTTGACAGGATCTATGAAGGGTGTACAGGTTGTCTGACAACCATCCGTTGTTTGTTTACAGATGAGTTGTGAACAGTTGTCCTTGTAAGTGTCAGTTAGTCTGATTTTGTGCAGTTCTGGTCCTGGAAGACTGCTTCATTGAGGACATTCCTGTAAGAAACTACACATGTATTGTGCTCGGTCTTACAGCGTTGCAGTTTTAAAATATGTATTTAAAGTTTTCTTATGAATAAAGTATAATCGTGTATTTTGCCTCATGTGTGTTTAGGAAGTTGTATCTTCAAACAATATCTCCCTTTCAATTTTATTTGCTAGATTAGAGTTCCCTTCATTACAACATGTGGACGTGGAGAGTTTGGCTATAGTTTGTTAATGCTACACTCAAACTCTGAATTGAGAGCATCCATAGAGATTCTCAATGTAAACCCAAGTTAATCATCTTCCACAAGCCTGTGTAAAGAAGCAGTGGCTTCCAGCTCCAAATCCATCATGTCTGCCTGCAGTAACTGTGGTTTAATGTCAGAAGGCTCCATTTTCACTACAACCAGCCTTTTCCATTTAAGTCAGAGCCTCTCATCAATGTCAGACCAACCCAGGTGTTTGCATCAAAGTAGATGACAGTGTTTTTGTCATTCAGAGCTTTGTTGATTCAGACATCCCTTGACTGTCAGTGACCCCCAAGCTTCACAAGGGTAAGGAGAAATTAAGAGGTTATCATTGAGCTACACATTTTCCTCATGGATACATTGCGGGTAAATCTCTGTTGGTCATCTCTGGGGATTTCAGAGTCTCCGAACAAAACCTTTTAGCTTTTAGGCCGGGATAGCATGGTTCACTGCATTGGAGTGGAGTCTGGCTAGCTTACCCTTGTTTCCTTGTGCACATATGTGCCAGAGAAAATTGTGAAATTAAGAATACGGTGTTACACATAGAAACATTCTCCTCTTAAACCCGTCGACAGTGTTTTTGAATTATGGATTATTTGAAAGTAAAAGCATGAGATCCTGCAAGATAGATTGCTCTGAAGGGGAGTAGCTCTTTGGCCATGTACTGAGCTGTGCAATATTTGCAAACGTTTGAAATGTCATGTAAAACACAGAAAGTGATCTTTAAATTCTATGGCTATCTGACACATGTAGTCTGCACATAACTCTGAGGTAACTCTGAAGTCTTTATTTAATATTTTGCATCTAAGAGGGTTTAAGAAGGGGAATGTCGCCTGATTTCCTGTACATAGTCCATGCGATTCAGCGTCCCGAAGGCTTTATGCTTCACAAAGCAACAGAATGAAATGGAAAAAAATTCATTATCATCCTCAACTGCACACTGAGATACGGAACACAGAATTAGTCAATTCAGGCATATAGAGGACGCCTGGGATTTTAAGGTAGTTTGGAAAGGTGTTAAGATACTGCAAAGGTATGTGCAGAAATATATATATATTTCTCATCTTTTAGTATTTAAAGTCTCATGACTCTTGAATACATTACAACGGCACAAAAGAAAGAAAATCCTGAAACCCTCATAACATGGAGCATCAAGCAGGAATATAGTCACTTTGCATAAGCTTGAATAGAGAAGGATTATATTAGGAGTCAGTGATATATTGTAGATGTATTATTGTTTAATAGACCTCTTGGATATCCAATCACCAGGGGGCTATAATGTATATGAGTTTTATAAGATGTTCCACTTCCTCATGGCACAGTGGACAATGATCCTACAGGGCACTGGTCTCATTTCAACCGTTAGGTTGGATATACCATTTGTTCAGTCAACTTAATGGAAGTAACGGTAAATTCTACACACATTGCTATGAAATGTCATTTTTGATTAGAAGTAAAAATATATATATATATTTGTTTTATGACCTGGATGAGTTTATTCTCTTTTTTTTTACAAGATACTGTTCATATTTGCTCTGACAGAAGTGGATCCATCACAGCTTCTAAACCTTGTATTTTTTTGGTTTCCTTTGGTCCAGATTCAGTGGAGAGCTGCCAATGAATGATTACCATTGGTTGAGATATGGAACAGTAGATGTGCAACTGGAACTGGGAGAATTTGCACCAAGATGGCGGCCCACCGGATTATCAGAGTGACGAACAGTAACCACGTTCTCCCTCGCTGCAAATCGGAGGGCACGCTCATCGACCTCAGCCAAGGGCTCTCTGAAGCCAGTCTCACGGATGTCAAAGGTCAGGGTCAGATTCTGCCTACTTTCCCAGCCACTTACGCGGCCATTTAAATATTTGAACTGAATATGAATTGAAGGTGACATTTCTAATCTTCTGCTGCCTTTGTATTCTTCCAGTGCCTTCTCCGAGTGCCTTACGGTTGGACAACTCGGCCTCTTTTGGGACGGCCCATGAAGTGGTCGCAATTAAGGACTATTGCCCATCTAGCCTAACCACATTAAAGTTTTCCAAAGGTGATCGGCTTTTTGTGCTGGACACATCGGGGGGAGAATGGTGGTACGCCCACAATAGCAGAGAGATGGGATACATTCCCTCGGCCTATGTTCAACCCCTCCAGTGCCGAAACTCTTGGCTCAGCGACAGTGGAATAATAGAGCATTCAGACGAGGGTGTGGAGGAAGGGGCTAAGGAGCTAGATCTTTTGGGTGAGTGGACGGGCGTGTCCAAAAATAACACTCCTCATTCGCCTTGTTATAGCAGCAACCCCTTCTCTCGTCATGCATTGTCCACCAATCCGTTTGTCGACAACCCCCATATACCTGGTTCGCTTGACCACAACTGTAATGAGAGGGGAAGGTCCACGGACCTGCTTTTCTTTGATACCCTGGCCTCCCCCGCCTCCCCCTTGACACCCAATTCTACCTCAAACACCACCAACGGCTTCAGCAGCTACAACATCTTTGACATAATGAGTCCCCACCAGGACTTCCAGGTCTCGCAGACACTACGCCGGGACAACCCGTTCTTTCGAAGCAAGAGATCCTACAGTTTGTCAGAACTGTCCGTCCTGCAGACTCAATCCAACATGCCTTTGCCTTCCACCGGTTTCTTCTCCGGCCTTAAAGCTCCCTCGCCAGAGCAGTTCCAGAGCAGGGAGGACTTCAGGACTGCGTGGCTTAACCATCGGAAGCTGGCCAGATCATGCCATGACCTTGACTCTCTGGGGCAAAGCCCTGGCTGGGGACAGACACAGCCAGTGGAGACCAACATCGTCTGTAAGCTAGACAGCCAGGGAGGGGCCGTACAGCTTCCAGACACCCTGATCAGCATCCATGTCCCCAATGGCCACGTGGTCCCCGGAGACACCCAACAGATCTCAGTGAAGGCCCTGCTGGACCCGCCACTCGAGCTGAACAATGACCACTGCTCCACGGTCAGTCCGGTCGTGGAGGTCAAACTGTCCAACATGGAGACCAAGTCCTTTATCACACTGGAGATGACCGTGTCTGTGACGGTAAAGCGGGACAGCGGTCAGGTAGCTGAGGTGCTCTGCGTCCGGAGTGACTGTAAGGAGGGGCCCTATGCAATCATCCCGCATGCATACCTCTACCAGGACACGATTCAAGTCCAGCTGGATAGCCTGGAGCCATGTATGTATGTGGCGGTGGTGGTAAAGACCCAGCATGTCAGCGTTAACACAACAGTATGGGACCACGTCTCAAAGAAGGTCACCCTGGGTGTCTATGGGCCAAAGCACATCCATCCTTACTTTAAGACAGTTGTGGCCCTGTTTGGGCACGACTGCGCCCCAAAGACCCTACTTGTCAGCGAGGTGGGGAAACAGGCCCACTCTGCCCCCCCGGTAGCTCTCACGCTGTGGGGGAAGCATCAGTTTGTTCTGGGACGACCACAGGACCTCCAAGTTGGCCTCTACTCCAACATGTCTAACTATGTGGTTAAGGCTAACGAACAAGCCAAGCTAATTCGAGGGATACAGGTCAAACTGGGGAAGGTGAGCCGACTGATATTCAGGATTACGTCCCACAACCCTGAGGATATCTCAGACTTTACCATGCAGGTCCAAGTCAAAGACAGCCTGGAATGTATCTTGGCCCAGTTCTGCGTCCAAACGCCGCCACCGCCTCCAAAGGGTGGAGCACGGAGCACTGGCCAGAGGAAGTTTCTGAAGAAGAAAGAGGTGGTGGGTAAGATTCTCCTGTCCCCTCTGGCCTTCTCGGCCAAATATCCACATTTCCAAGACCGCTGCATAACAAATCTGAAGTTTGGCAAGTTGCTCAAAACAGTTATCAGGCAAAACAAGAGCACATACCTGTTGGAATACAAGAAGGGAGATGTGATCGCCCTGCTAAACGAGGAGAAAATCAAACTACGGGGGCATCTTTGGACCAAAGAGTGGTATATTGGGTATTATCAGGGAAAGACCGGTCTGGTTCATGCAAAAAACGTTCTGGTTTTGGGGAAAGTCAAGCCTATTTATTTCTGCGGACCAGACCTTACGACTACCATGCTAGTGGAACAGGTTCTAAAGCCGTGTAAATTTCTCACATACATTTACGCCTCTGTGAGGACTGTGCTCATGGAGAATATAGGGAACTGGAAGGCCTTCGCAGACGCACTGGGATATGGGAACCTACCGTTGTCTTATTTCTGTCGGACTGAACTGGATAACGAGCCTGAGAGGGTTGCATCCGTTCTGGAGAAGCTCAAAGAGGACTGCACTAACATAGACATTAAGGAGAGGAAATCCTTCCAGAAAGAACTCATGACGGTAGGTGGCTTCACATCTGTGCTCTTGTTCTTCGCATCTGTGTTCACTGCCAATATTCCATTAATAAATATTTTTTTTAATTGTAATTTTCCCTTATGAATACCATAAGGGACGTTTTTTTTACCCAGGATTTTCAACCCAGGTATTAGGTTTAGGGGGAATGTTATCATTGAGGTAGTGGTAAAAAGTGGGGTTAAATGTTAGGTGTCGTATTTAGGATTGCTTGTTTAGAGTTTAGGTTAGGGGTTAGCGAAAATATAAAATCCGAAATAATTTATAGTAAAACCTAATATATGTATGTGTGTGTTTATATACAATTTGTACACACCAAATACCTGCAAATACCTGTATTCGCTATTCGGTATATGGCTGAACAGATCAAAGCTAAAGAAACGGGTAATCCTGTCTTCTCCTAGAAATGTGTAGTGGTTTTTTCTTTCTATTGTTTTTTCCCTCAGTAGTAAATGTCACCATGTTGTTCCCATTCTGTCAGATGCAACAGGCCATGATGTATTATGAGATGAGGGGGCTGATATACTATTCTGTCCTATGTGTGATACACACTTTGACTCATTGCCTCATGGTCTCTGCGGAGCAATCCTAATTGTTGAGAAAATGATGTGCCTGTCTTACATTGTACAACAATGTGTGAGACATAAACTGTCATGCCGTTTCTCCTATATGTCTCTCTCTCTTTCTTTTTCTCATACTTTTCCTTCTGTCACCCTAATTCATTTTAAGACAGACAGTAATATACCCTGCAATAGGGCACAAGCAGGAAACAGGTTTCTAGATTGATTGTTGCAACCCACGTTTTGTTATAATAGCAAACTACAGTTCCATTATCATCCAAACAAAACAGTATTGTATACATCTCATTTCGCTAGTATAGACTACTTAACATAATGAAAACAACAGAATGCCTCCACTAAGTGTTTGGTCAGTTTTGATTATACTGTACAAATTTTTATGCCTTTAAATGTTATTTTTTATCAAATGCAGTCTAGAATTAAGACATGCAGCAACAACAGAGCTGTTGAGCAGGCTTTGGTTTTGTGCGGGTATTGCTGTGGCTAGCTAAATCCAACACATCCTATACATGGGATGTGTATGGACCCAGATGATAAGGAAACAATGGCCCAAAGGCCTCACACATCTTTTATAGTAGTCAGTGGACACACAGATCTGCTGTAAATCTACATCTACTCGGTCCACTTTCCTAGAATGAGATTAGTTTCTCATCCTTTTATTGCTTAGCACAGTAGAAACATTGTGTCTGGACACACAAGATATACATAAAATCAGTAACACCACAACTGCTTAATAGTTCTCACAGCAGAGAACTATTGTAGCAGTTGTACAGAAAAGTGTTGTCTGTCAATGTAAATATCTGGTAACCGTTTTATTTACATTGTAACCAGTTTATAAACCTTGTGTTGTGAGATGTTGCCAATTTAAAACAGGTAAGCTAAGACCACATTATTATATACAATGATCTGGGAGTAATCAGGGTAAACAGTCTTTGCTTTGGAACAGAACGACAGAGTTTGTCCCCTTGGCACCTTGAGGATTAAAACCAGCAACCTTTCATTTACTGGCACAAAGCTCTTAACAGTGAAGTTACCACGCCACCCCAATACTCCATGGCTAAGGGTCCTTCTTAAGCATGACTAAGTAGTGTATCCAGCCTTGATATATTTGAGGTGAAGCACAAACCCCTGATGTGCAGCAATGCTATGATAGACAATTTCCCAACGTAATAAATGAAGAATTGCTGTGTGGTTTGCAGGGCTTTCAGCCATTAAACATTCAGGCTTCAAACCAGCTGGTTTATTTTGGCTTTTACTCCAATTCCTGTGCCTTTTGCCTAACCATACGTCTATGCAGTGGCCTCCCCTGGTTTGTATGAGGAAGATGCTGTAAATTATGCAATTCTGTGGAGTCGACATGCCTTTCAAATCTCCTCCTATTGTTTATACTGTGCACTACATTTGACTGCAGGCACAGGAATAGAATGGCCCTGATGAAAGAATAGGTTTTGATTTGGGACAAACACATTATGTGTGAAGTTCTGTGACTTAAGTTTTTATCAAATTGAGTAATTTGTCCATCGGTTGACCTTAATCCTGCACAGCGGTTATTACTCTGCTGCTCTGAAATGTCATTAAATAATGTGTGAAAGAACTCAACTAAGAAGCTTTAAAGCTCACTCGCAGTAGGCCTACGAAGTGTTATACAGGAAAGTGACGTAGTTTGGTCATATGCTTTGGTGAATTAGCAGAGCCACAGGAAATTGTTGATGATTACATAAAAGTTACTTAATGAAAGGTAACCGAGATAAGCACTTAATACTATGCCACCTGGGATTCAAATTCCACGCAAGCATCATTTTGCAAGAGGCAGGGGAATATGTTGGCCTACAGTTCACAAAATCCTGAGCCCTGTCAAGACTAAATGCTGTTCTGCATGGGCTTTAGAAGGCTACCTTCCCTCTTTTATTTGAAGCGAGTCTCCTGCGTGGTCTGACAGGTGTTTCCAACTGAAATGTGAGGAGAGAAGAGGACACGTTGGTCAGGTCAGAGAGCAGTCGGGGGGGGGGGTATTGCGACCGCCGTTATCTGACACCGCCCAGGAATTCTCAATGTGATGGATTGCGTTGCTCAGGCATCCGATAAATGAAATGCCATCCCAACTCCCATTGCTGAAATAGAGCCCGACAGCCCACCCTAAAGACAGGGAGACACCTGCAAACGATCCGGACTTGTAAGATTATGGGATACACATTAACAGTTAAGTTGTATGCTGCTTTTCTCAGCTTTTTGAACATCATAAAAGGATCTCTGTGGAAAGCACAAAAACAGAAGAGACACCTGCGGATTATTTATGCATTCATCTTTTTTTGCTCAGGGAGACATATTCAGACCTAGCTTTTTAGCCCAGAAGCAATATTAAAACAGTAACATTCATGAAATGTAATCAATATGTAATACATATAATGAATTAAGACTTGACAAGTAGACCTATGCTTCTCTCGGCTTTAAATATCATACCAAGACCTCTTGGCTAGAGGGAAGCGTTTGGCTAATATTTAGAAAGTGAAATGAAAAGCCGGCATATATTGTGTTTAATTTATCTCTGAGAATGACTTTGCGCAGACTCATTTGACAAATAGTTATGGCAATGCTTTTAGTCACCACCATCACGATTTTATATGCACATACCATTAAATATAATGACTGACAATCAGTGTTAGCCTAAAGCGCTGGCTCTGCTTTGCCTATTTCCAAAAACTGAGAAGTTTACAGACTGCTGATGCTGGAACTTTTTCCTCACCTATAAAACCTAGATGACATTGATGAGGAGCTTTTCTTATATACAGTGTTTCGCCACCTCCCATTACTTTTTTCAGCCGCACAGATTCAGGGACTGTGTGTGTGTGTGTGTGCGCGCATGCGTGTGTGTGCTCGCGTGGAGGTGTGTGCTTTCCGGTTTGTGCGAATGCGCTCCTTTTCGTTTTCAAATGCAGAGAAAACCGATGACTGCTGCAGAGAGCTGAGAGGAACAGGGTCAATTTGAGCTGTCAGTCATGTCAGTCAAGGTTTCCCCAGTGGACATCTGGATTATGTCAAAGAGATGGAGGTAGCCTCCACACACACAGACACACAACGCCGACACACTTTCCTCATTACCATCGGCCTGTCCAACATTGTCATTAAATTGCCAATCTCTGATCAGAAGAGAACGCACGCGGTCTTATCTGTTATAATCATGAATTTTAAACTGGAAGGTGAACCGCGTATGGCCTTTTGAAATTGAAAGATTAAACACCTTTAGCTCTGGAATGTATAAAAAGGAAATGAAATGGGAATGGTCATTCAGTACTGCTGGATTCCTGGACTCCAAAGGAAAAGATGATTGAATATGGCATAACTAGCTATTGCTTACATAACATCGCAGAACTACAGTATATTCCGTTTTCACAAAGTCGTATATTATGCTTTTTGCCTTTCACTGATTTTAGGTATCCATGACATTAAGTGATTGAAGGATTAAGATGTTGAGTTAAGATGTTTTAGGAGACTATGACTCTGCTTCTTGGAGGATTAAGGCATAACTGTGATTGTGGGAACTAACTGTCACAAACTGTGGTATGCCTAATGGTTTTACCCCACTGAGACCCTCACAGGTGACTTCGCTAACATTGTTTACCTGCGGACAGTGCTTAACGCTGCGATAGGGGCCGGATGGGTAGCACTAGCTGTGGCCATCCTGGCGCCAGTGGTGTAGTCTAGGCGACACGCAGGTATACGCAGTATACCCACTAGGAAAGCTCAAGGATTTCCGTATACCCACGTAGAAATGCGCGAGGATATGTAGCAACATCGTTTCCGACAGAAAAAAAGAAAAACATTATCTGTGACAGATCGTTCTCACCTTTATTCACCCGGTAAGTGTTGCGTATCACTGCCTTTTAAACTTTTGGGGCTTCCGGGGCCCGTGGATCTTCCTTTGGCGATCATTCGCGGCGCGAGTAATACATTCGTGATACGCACGTAACTAATGTAAATACTAATGAGAATATAAAACGGAAGAAAACTACACTCTCTCCGTGTTTTCATAAACCTGCCCCTGAAGCTACTCCCGCTTAGGGTAGTACTGCAAAAGTTAACGTATACAAAAATGAGCCAGATGAGGCGGACGCTATCGTTACATCACCGTAAAGTAAGAACATGTTAATAATAACGCATAAACAGTCTTGCAGAATGCTCTGAATTACATGTAGATTTCATACTGGAGACATTTATGAGTCTGGTGGTGCTTATTGGGTGTTGCTCTGGGGCGGGGTGAGCATCATACAAGTACGGCACAACCACCCAACCCCCCAATCCATCCCGTGTGAGTCCTGATTCAGCAGTCACAGGCTGGGGCGGAGCAGAGGCCAGCTCATTAAAACACTCGTAGTGCTGCCCAGGTGGCGGAGGTGACCGAAGCAGCGCTCGAGCTCCTGGAGGACAGCACTCGAGCTCCTGGAGGACAGCACTCGAGCTCCTGGAGGACAGCACTCGCGTCCCCTAAGGCACTACATGCCTATTTGAATGCGCTACCTTTGACCAGGGTCCCCGTGTCGGGAAATATAGGAAGTAGTGCCATTTGGGACGCGGCCAGTTTGACAGACAGATATAGATGTTTCAGTACGCGTGGGTTTCAAGTCTCACCGGAAAACCAGCACGTGTAGGCCCTTCCGTCTAGATAGAGCACTGGGCATCGCGGCGTGGACATTAGATAGCGTGCCTGTCTCAGCGGTTCCAGTCCAATTGTGGTCAAACTCACAGCAGGGCCACAGCAGGGCCACAGGGCTGAAGTGTGCAGTCGCTCGTGTACGAATTTTGTTCGGCTTTGTCTGCCTCGGACATGAAAGACGCCTTGTGTTCCGTGAAACCCATTTCATTATTATTGTAGGAGTTTTCATTTATATTCCACGTTGTGTCCCCATCCTGGGTCTTGGCCCACGCAGTACAACCAGTCATTGTGGGGTACTGTACACTCTTTCATCCCCTGTTCATTTGTGCCATTCTATTGGAGAGACGAGGCGGGGATTAGCAGTGTCTTTTCTGTGGCCTCCTGGGTTTTTTGTTATTCCACGCATGTCTGTGTATGCGGGAGAGTGTGTGTGTGTGTGTGTGTGTGTGTGTGAGAGAGTCTGCGATCCTCGCGGCTGTCTACGTGTGGGAACTACGTGTGGCAGGTCCTCAATAGGGGAAATCTATAGTTTTACAGTTTTAGAATTGAGGTTGCGTTTAGGTTTCGGCATTGAAAGTTATTTTGGGGATTTTGGTTAGGTGTAGGTCAATTTCGGGCATAAGAGGTTATCTTAAGGTTAGGTTTATTTTTGGGTTAGGTCCCAGGTAGGTAGGTAATGGTTGGGTTAGAGTTAGGTTATGGTTGGGTTAGGTGAAATGACCTCGTTAATAGAAATCGCTCCTATAGTCAACCACAAGAATAGAAAAACAAGGCAGCTTGTGTGCCTGTGTTGTGTCCCTATCCCAAAGCACACCATAACTCACCCCCAGACTTCACGGCTGACATTGAAAGGATAGGGAGGGGAGATGTGTAGAGCTCGTTATAGTGACGCAAATGTATTGTACCAACACAATGCCCTGCCCCCCGAAACTCCCCAGTCCTTTCACGGCATCTAGATAGCCGTGGCTCAACCCCTTAATCACGGTGAACACCATATTACACAGCTCCACGTCAGCCCAGACCCTTTTGGGGCGTGTCGTTAAACTGCTGTGTCGTAGTTAAATGCCGCCTTGTGTCGTCATTGACCTTTGCCCCCCCCCCCGGGGGGAATACAATGTGCGAATAGATACATGTTGTCTTTGTACGTCCTTTTCTTCCAGGCCCTATTGAAGATGGACTGCCAGGGTCTGGTGGCCCGGCTGATTATGGACTTTGTCCTGCTGACGGCGGCCGTAGAGGTGGCGCCGCGCTGGAGGGAGCTGGCTGAGAAGCTGTCCCGGGTGTCCAGGCAGCAGATGGACCAATACGAGGCGCCGCACAGGGACAAGAACGGCGTTGTGGACAACGAGGTAGGTTTAGCGTCCCGTTGAAACCCCTGTAGCGGGTGTTTATCCAGGGTCCGTCCGACCGCTGTCTTAGACCGTTGTCTGGGCTGAGGAGAGACATTCCAATCATGCTAGCTCTCTGTGTCCGGTGTTACATCCCCCGGGGACCGGTTGAGTTTGGTAAACCCTTGCTAATCGCTGAGTGCATCTTCCTCCATCGAGAGTCTTTGCCCAGAGGCCACCTCCTTTGAATAATGACCCGTCCTCCCTGCGACCCACAGTCCATGTGGAAGCCGGCCTATGACTTCCTGCTCACGTGGGCTGCCCAGATCGGGGACAGCTACCGGGACGTGATACAGGAGCTACATCTGGGGCTGGACCGGATGAAGAACCCCATCACCAAACGCTGGAAGCACCTGACAGGAACCCTCATCCTGGTCAACAGCCTGGAAACCTTACGTAGCTCCGCCTTCAGCCCGGTAGCACATGGGGACTGCGCTATCTGAAACCGGCGAATCCTAACTTTCACCGGCGTCATCTTTTCACTAAGTTGTTTGCATTGTCGTTGGGAGATTAGGTTGAAATATGAACTTTACTGGAATTTTACATTTGAGGATACGTTTAAAAATGTGCCCTATTCTCTAAGCAATGGAGCTGGTATTTTGACTAGAGCCGGGCAAATGTACACTCTCCACACACCAAGGGGGGCTTCCCTACATAAAAGCCTTCCTATCACAATTCATTTTGGAATTTTCTTTTGGTTCCAAGGAAACCCATTATTGTTTTTTAGTTTTTAGTGCCAGGTACAAGCATTTTGGGTTCCAGGAAGAACATTGGTTTGACATGGAACCCAACCCTACGTTTTTTTTTTGCAAACTCTTGAAAAAGGTGTTTTAAAAGGATTAACATTTGTGTGGTGGAACCCTATGAAAAAACCCTGGCAAAGTATTCTGACAGTGCATATAGGTAGTAGCGTGCCATTTGGAACGCACACAGTTTGTCATGGAGACTGGCACGAGTAACCAGGACTATGTGTACTCTCCAGCTCTGAGGTTGACCACTCACTAGACCTTGACCACCGCTGTTAGACCATTAACAATCAACTCTGACCCTGATCCCATCCTCTTGCACAGACTTCCCATGGTTTCCTCACATTCCTCCTGGTAACCAGTACTTTACACAGAATACACAGCACACAACACTCTCACTGGATACTGCAATAGGTTACTGTCTAGCCAAACTATGGATTTGATTTCTTACTGGTTGATGTTCTTCTCAAGTTTTAAAGGGTGGTTGTAATTTCAGTGGTCACTTGCTGAAGTAAAGATTTTTTCTACTGAGAGTGGCATAACTAGACTTTTCTTTTTTTACTTTTTTCACCATTTTGTTTCCTAACAAATGTGTCTATTTCTATTTTCCCTTTTTGGATTGTTATTTGTACTTTATACTTGCCAAAACCTTTAGGCACTAGCCCAGTTTCACGTTTAGTACACGGACGTATCCTAGACAATAAACATTATTTGGTTTAATCTAGGTTGATTTTAGCAAAAACATGCGTGCCACAAAATCATAGTAATTGTTACATAAAGAAGGATATTTTCTCAGTTTTTCCTGAAAGTGTAAATGCAGTATTAAAGTACCACAAAACATGGCCTCTAGTTTAATTGTTTAGCCGGCAGTCACTGAATGAATAAATATTTGAAAACTGATGGGCTGTGATGTATTGAATGGTTCATCTTTACCAGTTTAGGGAAAATTCTATTTTGAAGCCTGTGGAGTGAAGAAGCTTTGTTTCTCTTTATTTAAACAGAACTGTATTTTGGTTGCTGTGTTTAGCAATTGTTTTCAATGATGCACCTATCAATCAAAAACTACAACTGTTCATCATTATGCACTGCTTAAAATTATTAAGGGAACTTGTAATAATCACAGTATAACACCAGGTTGAACCAGAAAAGAGCAGGTTCACACTGAGCACATGTGACAGATGTGAAAGAGCCTGAAGACGCCTTGGTAAAAGCTATGCTGCCTGCAACGTCATCCAGCATGACCGGTTTGGAGGTTGGGTCAGTGATGGTCTGGGGAGGCGTATCCTTGGAGGGTCAGTGATGGTCTGGGGAGGCGTATCCTTGGAGGGTCAGTGATGGTCTGGGGAGGCGTATCCTTGGAGGGTCAGTGATGGTCTGGGGAGGCGTATCCTTGGAGGGTCAGT
>JACXGK010002969.1:0-48904 GCA_016801125.1 Novumbra hubbsi | reverse complement strand
AACCCTGCCTGAAACAAAAGCACTAAAACTCTTAACTTTGTAACCCTGCCTTAAACAAAAGCACCAAAACCTTAACTTTTGTAACCCTGCCTTAAACAAAAGCACCAAAACCCTTAAATTTGTAACCCTGCCTTAAACAAAAGCATCAAAACTTTAACTTTTGTAACCCTGCCTTAAACAAAAGCACCAAAACCTTAACATTTGTAACCCTGCCTTAAACAAAAGCACCAAAACCCTTAACTTTGTAACCCTGCCTTAAACAAAAGCATCAAAACCTTAACTTTTGTAACCCTGCCTTAAACAAAAGCACCAAAACCTTAACGTAACACACACACATACACACACACCTACACAAAAACACATATCCAGTAATTGAACACCAACTAATCTGAGCCTAGACACAACAACTAAACCACAGGTAAGGTAAACCACAGGTCTCTCATTTTGTGAGAACTTTGTGAACAAAGCAGCGAGAGGAAGAGAGAGAGAGGAGGAGTTGGAGGAGGACCTGGACAAGAACAAAGACACAAGGGGCACGCTGGTGCACCTCCTGCCTCTTTTGCAAGAAAGGGATGAGACGGGGATGAGGTGGCCGGACCCTAACTGAAGGCAGGATCCATGAACCTTCCACCCGATCCGTTACAGTCCCTTACTGTTTATTGTTTACCATTGCCCTATATTTTTACTGTCATTATATTTGTTTCTGGGAATTTACAGAAACTTTTTGTATTGCTTACTTTACTGTAATTCTACTTTCCTTTGGGTGTTTTGGTTGTTGTGAACACCTGCAATGGCAGACAAGTAAGCTATATTTGTTGGAAGGCTTTCTATTTTGTGATCATTGCATAAGAGAACATTTACTGGAACAATCTTTCACAGAAGCTTGTAGGAGAAAATTATAAAGGTCGGTAAATTCTGTTGCAAAAATGACATTTTGAAAAGAAAAATGTTAGGTTATGATTGCTTTGTTTAATTTTGACATAGAAGTGAGACGTTTACCAAGTGCTGTGTCTCATTTGGCTTGTGTGTAGAGTTTTGACGCGATGAGCCAGATTCTGCATCAAGTATGTAAGCCATCGGCAAAACTGTAAAATAAATCATAATTATGTGCACATTCTACATTTCCACTAGAATGAGATGTGATATAACATGGGTGTGATGACTGAATGATTGCCAGATCCTTTTGACGTGATCCATTATTAATTTCCCTGTGTTTCTGACACATACATCAGGCTTGCATGAATACTGTATGACATGCCTGTAGGGGGTAGGTCTGTTCCTGCAGCTGGGGGGTGTCCTAATGACTCGTTACAGAGCCGGAGCTACCATGCAGGCAGATATGATGGGATTGGCTTCCTCATAGTTGGGGGTGGAGCCTGCATTTTGATCATCTTTGAATAGGACATCTGCACAAAGTTAATGCTTGCAATATTTAAGGGGTTAAGTCAAACCAGATCATATAATTTCTGCCTTTTGCGCACATCTGTCTGTGGAAAATTTCTTTTTCTTTTTCCCCTCGTAACCTGATCCGGGGATTGTAGCTTTGTGTTCCTTTGATCCAGTGATTTTATCTGTGTGCTCTTCTTATCCAGTGATTGTAGCTTTGTTTTTCTCTGATCTAGTGATTGCAGCTGTGTGTTCTTCTTATCCAGTGATTGTAGCTGTGTGTTCCTCTGATCTTGTGATTGTAGCTGTGTTCCTTTGATCCAGTGATATTAGCTGTGTGTTCATCTTATCCAGTGATTGTAGCTGTGTGTTCCTCTGATCCAGTGGTTGTAACTGTGTGTATCTCTGATCCAGTGATTGTATGGCTTTGTGACTGGGGTGTAGCCAGGAACAGGAAAGGGTTATGTGACTACCTTAATAGACAAGTACTTATGGGGTCTCTCCATCAACTGATTGACCCATTTACTGTATAGCTGTGTGTGTCTGTGTGCTGTCATCTCTAGTGTGGGTCTGTGTGTGTGCAGTTATGTGTATAGCTGTGTGTGTCTGTGTGCTGTCATCTCTAATGTGGGTCTGTGTGTGTGCTGATATGTGCTGTCATCTGTAGTGTATGTCAGTATGTATGTATGTGTGTGTGTGTGTGTGTGTAAGTCTGCCTGTGTGCTGTCATCTTATGTGTGTGTGTGTGCTGTCATCTCCAGCGTGTGTGTTTGTGTGTCTGCCGTTATCCCCAACAGACCCTATGATTGACTTTCTTCCCACTTCCTTTTCCAACATCATAAACAACTCAGAAAGGAATAAAATGCTGTTTTGAGCCGAGTCCCCAGTCTGTTTGAGACATCACATCAGCCCAGTTTGCTCCACTACTTACTCTCTGTCACCCTGCCTGTCCCCCTGTCTGTCTCCCCCTTCCTCTCCCTCTCCCTGTCTCCCTGTCTGTCTGTCTCTCTGTCCCCCCTTCCTCTCCCTCTCTCTGTCACCCTGCCTGTCTCCCTGTCTGTCTGTCTCCCCTCCCTCCCCCTCTCCCTGTCTCCCTGTCTGTCTCCCCTCCCACCCCCTCTCCCTGTCTCCCTGTCTGTCTGTCTCCCCTCCCTGTCCATGTCTCACTCTTGTCATCCTCTCTGTTTCTCTGCCTCCCTCTCTCTGTTTCTCTGCCTCCCTCTCTCTGTTTCTTTATATATATATATGTATATGTTGCTCTCACTCTCTCGCTGCAGCAAGGCATCACGAATTCAATAATAAATCAGACATTTCAATTTCCCTACAGAATTTGAACATCTATTGGTGACGTAGCTGAGGTGAGCTATTTTTGTCATTTGTTGCGAAAACAGGCCCCCACGAAAATGCATACTGGGAGTGATCTGCCAAACCTCTGGGCTGGACATGCGTACTTGACTATGGAAGTGCACAACCCTCAAGGCATACATTCACAATGGAACTACCTGGACAAATGGCTATTTTTATTTTTAGCAGTGACACAGAATTGGTTTCAGACCAATAGAGATGTGGTTCTGAAGGAAGGTCCATATTGTCCACGCTGATACAGAACACCCAGTGGTTAACATGACGGTGTTTATACATTTTCAACAAAACCTTTTCAACGTCTTGTGCTCATCGGAAAAGTTGACATTAAGAAATAATGCTGCTCAGCATCAAATGTCTTGATGGACTGTGAGTCACTGGAACAGATGTTAATGGGAAATAATTGGGATTCTAAAGAGATCTGTTATGCATGAAGGGGTCATGGTGAAGTCTATTCTAATACATGTATAATTTATGTCTGAAGAAATGTTTAAACTGTAGGGAAGGAATAGATGTTAAGCCAAAACGGTAGAGGACCGCCTCGCTGCTCTATCGCCTTGACGATTGGGACCTAGCCATTGATGCTAACATGCAGGATTACACTGACAGGGTTGTGTCCTACATTAAGGGACGTAAAGTCTGTATCCCTTGAAAAACATTGATGTCATGCATTAGCAAAAACCATGGCTACGGGATGATCTCAGGAGAGAGAGGAAAAGGATGGACAAGGAGAGAGAAAGGCCATGGGATTGTCACAAAAGAGACGACCACTATCAAGTTTGGATCGAGTCAAAGAAAAACCTAGATTCAGAAACATATGTTTTCTACCTTTCTACCAACACACTAAATCCCTGGAATGTAGGCTACTCAGTGAAGAAAAAGTATATATACGGCCTATGATATCTACCCAGATAGAGGTTCTTATCTGAAAACTGGGATAGTAAGGAATGGATATTAATGTGAAACATGATGATATGTGAAGAGATATATTTATTATTGAAGGCTCACATACTTCCTTGAAAAGAAAATCTAGATTTTGTCTGTCTGTAAGGATAAGATGTATTGTGTCTTGATGTGAAACTATTCATCTAAGGACACATGAATGTGTCTGGGGTCTGAGGGACCATTCTGGGCCGTTCCACAGCAATGTTTTCAAAGGCACCCACACAAATACAGGGAATTCCAGTTGGGGCTCAGCTCCCTCACTGAAACATGAGACACCCTAAATGTAACGCATGTCAATGGTTTTGGGGTGGGGTCTCTAAATAATATCAGTTGGATCACTTTTATTTATTTTAATGGCAGACAATCCTTTTTTGTTTGCAATGATATATTAAATTAAACAAACACCCCCAGCTTCCTGCCATGGTTTAAAACGTTTATTTCTAGTTAGCTGGCTGCAAATGTCAACAGCTCCAATGCCGTGACGTGAGGGTAATTACAATAATGTTGTTAAAGAACAGAAGCAAACAATTCTCCAGTTCAATTGTGGAACAGAGGCTGGCTATGTAAACTAGTTTTGTTCTACAAACCTGTGTCAATCAGTAACATTCAATAATCTGTTTTGATTTAGTCTTTAGTTTGAAGTATACTTTCAGTCAGCACCATCCACTTGAAAAAGTAAACAAAAAGTATATTGGTAGACAGGATGTTCTGACTGCTGAAAGAGAAAACAACAAAGCTTTGCCGAAACCCTCAGGCCTAAATCCTGAAAAGAATTATGCATACACTGCATCTCCATCAAGAGGAAACCCTAGACTGTTCTGGATTGGCCAGATCTTAAGTCCGGATCTTTATTTCTGTAGAGAACCTATGGAAAGCACCTCTGAAATATTTCAGATCTGGTTCAGCTGAACAACTGTTCAAGGTGCCAGCCGTAAAGAGCCGGGAGCTTATTGACGGTAACAAGAACCGCGGAACTGATCAAATAAATGACGTTGTGCATGCCTTGTTCATGATATGATGAGTTAGCCAGGATTTTTTGCAGTTTGTAGATGTTAATGATTATATGCAGAGACCAAAAGGTTGTAGATATTGTAACGTTTGGCAAGGTTGCAGCGGAACACAAATGCAGAGGTTTAAAATAAAGTTTTTTTTAATTCTGAGGAACTTCAGAAATGCAGGAAAATATAGGAGCATTCAGAGAAACTAGAACAGAGAGACATAGCGCATAGATATGTAACAACTTACATTTGTATACTTGTAGATGTATTGTTGAATCGTTTTAGGGTGCGTAAAATTTTGGTCGCAACTGTACATAAATGTTGCGAATAAGACACAACAGAGGCCTCATTGAATGTCATGGTGTAATTTGCACACTGGATATATAGCTTATTCTGCAAAGAAATGTGCCTGCAAAAGCGTGGCTCGACATGGCTTATTAGGTTTCAGTCCAGGCGGTGTTGCTAAGATGAATTGCACACGCATGGACATTAGCACAGTCACGAGAAATAATTCAATCTTAGAAAAAATTTAGTTTTCAGCTTTGTTATGATTATTATATGCTGCTATTTTGTTTATCACCTCTATCTCTTGTAAGGCAAGGCCGTTTAGGGACCCGTGTTGAATTTAAATCTCTGTGGAAACCGAGAAGATTTTGATCAGAACATTTCTTATGTAACATCTGTTTAATGAACGTGGAGGAAATGAAAAGCTTTTAAAAACCCTTGAATGTTTTGGATTGAAGTACTACCCCCTTATGATGCCAGTAAGATGTATGTGGTTCCCCACCAGTAATACGAAGATCTCGCTTCTCTGCTCCTTCTCAATGTGCACAGTTGTTGTAGTACAGCAGGAAATACTTACTCCAGCAGGATTAAGTGTTACATAAGGCCAAGGGGAGAAGATACGGACCCAGACAGAGTCCACTATTTGATCCGTTTGACCTAAGGTATTCAGACTGGCCGCCCATCTGTTTGTTGACAAGAAATCACTGCTATTGTTTCACTGACTTTTCCATCTTTTGTCCCGGTGCAGCACCCTGAAATCCATGTTGACGGGAACATGGATCCCACGTGATTAATGTAGACCCATGTCAGGGTTCTAGGGAGCAGGAGATTACATCAGTTGACTCTGGTGATGTTGCACAGAGGAAATGCTCCAGGTCTTCTCAGACCAGGGCTGTGATCGGACATTCTCTGGTCTCACCTGGGGACATGACATACATACCCTCTCAGACCAGGGCTGTGATTGGACATTCTCTGGTCTCACCTGGGGACATGGCATACATACCCTCTCAGACCAGGGCTGTGATTGGACATTCTCTGGTCTCACCTGGGGACATGGCATACATACCCTCTCAGACCAGGCCTGTGATTGGACATTCTCTGGTCTCACCTGGGGACATGACATACATACCCTCTCAGACCAGGGCTGTGATTGGACATTATCTGGTCTCACCTGGGGACATGGCATACATAACCTCTCATGAGCCCCTCCTCTAGTGATGTCATTACCCTCCTGTAGCTCTGTAACTATCCATCTATGACTCTTTCATGATCCACTTTCATAGCTATGTCATTATTCTCCCATATCTCTGTGATTGTCATCCTATAGCTCTGTCGTAATCCACCTATAGCGCTTTCATTATCCTCCTATTGCTCTGTCATGATCCTCCTATCATTTTGTGATTTCCCTCCTATAGCTTGGTCATGATCCTACTATATATATATGTCATGATCCTCATACAATTTTGTCATTATCCTATCCTATCATTAACCCCCCTATAGCTCTGTTATGATCCCCTCCTGTAACTCATTATCAGGGCTGTGAGCAGACGGATGATGCATGCCTGTCAGAGTGAATGACACGTTTCACACAGATAGATTGCAGGCACTGATGGAGCAAAAGGGGGACTTGTTGACTCGGAGGGGAAAAGGACAGGGTTATATCAGTGTCATATTCCTCTCCTCTGTCCGGATCCCCTTTTAACTCCGTCATTATTCTCCTATAGCACTGTCCTTTTACCTTCCTTGAACTCTGTCATTATCCTTATAGCATTATCATTATCTCCTCGAGTTTTGTCATGATCCCCACTTTTCTCTGTCATTATCCTCTCTTAGAGCTCAGTCATGATCCCCTCTTAACTCTGCCATTATCCTCATTTACCTCTGTCATTATCCTCATATAGCAATGTAATTATCTCTTAGAGCACTATCCTGATCCCCTCCCTAACTCTGTCATTATTCTCATATAGCGTTGTCCTTTTACCTTCCTTGAACTCTGTCATTATCCTCATAGCACTATCATTATCTCCTCAAGTTTTGTCATGATCCCCAATATACTCTGTCAATATGATCATATAGCACTGTCATTATCCTCTCTTAGAGCTCTGTCATGATCCTCTCCCAGAGCTCTGTCATGATCCCCTCCTTTACCTGTGTCATTATCCTCATATAGTTCTGTCATTATCCTCTCCCTGAGCTGTGTCATGATCCCCTCCTTTACCTGTGTCATTATCCTCATATGGTTCTGTCATTGTCCTCTCCCTGAGCTCTGTCATGATCCCCTCCTTTACCTGTGTCATTATCCTCATATGGTTCTGTCATTATCCTCTCCCTGAGCTCTATCATGACTTCCTTCTCTCCACCTTGTGCCCTTTCCTCTCTTCCCGCCCCTCTTTCTCTCTCTCTTTCCTTCTCTCTCTCTCTCTCTGTCTCTCTCTCACTACCTTGCTCTCTCTGGTCTGGTTCAATTCTCTTTCTCTTCCATTTTGTTATGTCCTCACCTCCTTCACTGCTCCTTTCACCTAATTCTTTGTTTCCTCCATTTCCTCACACTTGACCCGCTGCTCCTCTGTCCCCCTTCTGCCCACCTCCTTTTCACCGCCTGTGCTGAATTTGATGGATTTGAGGAATTTGATGGATGTGAAGGAATCATGAAAGTGAGGCATGTGACGGTTGGAGAGGAAGGCTGTGTTTGTTAATGTTTGTGATGGAGTGACTATTTTTGGGAGTCCCTAAATGACATTATATATGATTTAAGGAATCAACCTCTTACTTATTCACTGTTTCCGTGATTCTGTCTCTTGAGTGTTCTGGGGATGGGCGCACAGCTACAGCTAATGATTAAGGAGAGGGAGAGTGAGGGAGGCGGAGCATAGAGCCTCCATACGTAACTAGAGAGTAGAAGAAAGCCAGAAGAATGTAAATGCAGAAAGGAGGAAGAGGGGTTTTGTGTGAGAAAACTGCTGAGACCGAGGAGACAGCAGGATGAATGGAGAGGTGGGGAGAGATAGAGGGGGAGTGAGGGAGGCAGGCTGAGCGCTAACACGCTAACACGACAGACAGACACGTGACGGACCTCAGTAGATATAAAGAACCCAGAGGAGGCTGTTACCACGACGACTACATGGGCGCTGTTGTGGGCACGTTAACCATGGGGGACCGGACCCAGGGGGCGAGGAGGAGGCGGTCCAGAGGTGAGACCCGCGCACAGACACGCAACTTAAATCGGGATGCCAAGGCTCTCACACATGCGTTCATGATGAAACACACGACCTACGGCGATGAATCATGCATGCCGCCAGTGTTTGTGCAGCGGCGGAGGCAGGAGACAAACACGGAAGACATTTGGAACTCTGCTCACACGTCCGCTGTCTTGTCTGTTACCTTGGTAGCATGGTTGTCATGGCAACACTATACCGTACGTACGTTTGGGAGGGAGGGGTCAGGTCGATGTTATGAGACGGGTGATTCCGAAGTTACTGAGGCCAAAAAGGCAAACACTTAGGAATGGAGAGGGAGAGAGAGAGAGAGAGAGAGAGAGAGGGAGGGAGAAACTGTTGTAGACAGAAGGAAGAACATTTGAAATATGTATTGAGTGAATTATTTGTTTGCGTATTGTCCGGCCAAACACATGCCACTTTTCAATCATTTTGACTGTGGTGCGCAATATTTTGTATTCTATTATAGTATTGTCCAATTACTTTCCATCCTTTTCATTGATGTCTATTAGAGGGAGAGAGGAAGAGAGAGAGAAGAGGGAGAGACCGAAGGGAGAGACCGAAGGGAGAGGCGGGGGCGTAAAGGACCTGTTGCTTTTCATGCAGACACGCAGAAATGTTACAAACATTTCACATTTGTGCTTATTGCTCTCATTCTATTGCAATGTTATGACATTATAGATCACATAGGCTAACATAGTGTATCACATGTTTAGGACAGGTTAAACAACAACAAAAACAATCACAATATAATACATATAAACAACATGGACATTCACTATTACATATGTTTATCAACTGGATCTTTGGATCAAGGATGTTGAGCATGTTGACGTTTTATTGGACGTGACAGTGGCAAGGCTAGTAGGTGTTCAGGAACAACATCAGGTAGAGACAGGCATGTTCAGAGATAACGTCAGGAAATGGAAACCAAACCAACTGATTGGGGGCTGGGTTCAAGCTCACACCGGAAATCAAAGTCATCACAGGCTGTTTCCAGTTGGCGAATTCCATCTCGGCAACTCATAATGTGACTCAGTAGTGTTTATGGCCCCACATGTCTGTATGCACAACGTCTGGGCATGCTTCTGATGAGATGGTGGATGGAGTCCTGGGGACTTCATCATCCAGGAACTGCCTACACACTGGCCACAGGAGGCCGGGCATTGTCCTGCTCCAGGAGGAACCCAGGGCCCACTGCACCGGCATAAGGTCAGACGAGGTCTGACAGCAGTCAGGGTACCGACGGCTAGCACGTGGAGGGCTTCGCGACCCTCCAAGGACATGCCTCCCCAGACCATCAAGGACCCAAAGCCAAACTGGTCATGCTGGATGTTGCTGCGGGCTGCATAACGTTCACTACGGGGTCTCCGGACTCTTTCACGGCTGTCACATGTGCTCAGTGTAAACCTGCTCTCGTGTGTGAAGAAAACGGGGCGCCAATGGCTGACCTACCAATTCTGCTGTTCACTGGTAAATGCCAAGTGTGTTGCACGGTGCTGGGCTGTGAGCACAGGTTTTACTAGAGGACTTCGGGCCTTCACGTCACCCTCATGGGTTCTGTTTCTGACATTTTGGTCAGAAACATGCACACCAGTAGCTCGCATCTGTAGGGTCTTACGCTGGGCACTGGCAGTGCTACTCCTGTTTCTCCTCACACAAAGGAGCAGATACCGGCCCTGGTAATGGGTCCTTACTACGGCCCTGTCTAGCTCTCTTTCATGTACCGGCCCATCTAGTGGTATCTCCTTCATGCTCTTCATACTATACTGGGAGACACCGCAAACCCTCCTGTGACAACACTTATTGAAGTGCGATCCTGGAGGAGCTGGACTACCTGTGCAACGTGAATGGGCTGCAGGTACCGCCTCATGATACCAGTTGTGGTAAGGACATTAGCAAAATGCTATACTGAAGAAGAATCAGTCAGGAAGGATAAGGAGGGCGCAATTGTCTGTGGCGACCACCTGCAAAACCATTCTCTTTTTGGAGGTTGCCTTGCTGTTGCCGCTCCAGTACACTTGTTGTCACTTTCATATGTACCCAAACAGGTGACATTGCTTCACAATTGCTTATGCTTCTTAACTGGACAGATTGATATCCTGCTGGTTTTGTTGACTTGGTGTTACACAGTGATGATTACGTGTTTCCTACATTTTATGAGCAGTGTGGTTTCATCATTTAAAAGCTTTGCAATATACGTGTTATCCTGTTCTATGTCTGGGTTTCCTAATGTTTCCATCTCTGCGGTGTGTGTCTTTTATTTTCTGTGACAGTTAGTATCACACAGTCTTTGTGACAGGCTTTTTGATGTATTTTTCTCACTTGTTCAGTTTTCCACCACCCCTCCACCCCTCCACCACCCTCCTTCCCTCCATCCTTTTCTTGCAGCAGTGTTGTCTTAATCCCCTTTCTCTCTTCGTGTCTCGAACCCTCTCTCTCTGTGTCTCTAACCCTCTCTCTCTCTGTTTCTAACCCTCTCTCTCCGTGCCTCTAACCCTCTCTTGGCGTTCACTCCTTCTGCCTTTTCTCTTTCTGTGTCACTTTCTTTCCACATTCCCTCAAACCCCTGTGGTTTCTATTTCCATTGGTCGTATCTCCCTCTCTCACTGTCTCCCTCTCTAACTGTCTCGCTCTGTCACTGTCTCCCTCTCTAACTGTCTCCCTCTCTCACTGTCTCCCTCTCTCAATGTCTCCGTCTATAACTGTCTCCCTCTCTCACTGTCTCTCTCTCTCAATATCTCCCTCTATCACTGTCTCCCTCTCTCACTGTCTCCCTCTCTCATTGTCTCCCTCACTTGCTTTGTCTTTCTCTGTCTATCTGTCACAGTCATCCTTTTCTTTTGTTCCTTCTACTTTTCATTCTGTTTTTGGTTTCTTTTTTCCTCCCAAATTGCACAATTCTGTCATATGAATCTGTCTCCTTATGTCCCTCCCATTCACCCCCTCTATCCCCATTCACTTCCACCCCCCACCCCTCTTTTATCCTGTATCTCTATCCCCATTCACTTCCACCCCCAACCCGTCTTTTATCCTGTGTCTCTATCCCCATTCACCTCCACCCACTCTTTTATCCTGTATCTCTTTCCCCATTCACTTCCACCCCCAATCACTCTTTTATCCTGTATCTCTATCCCCATTCACTTCCACCCCCAACCCCTCTTTTATCCTGTATCTCTATCTCCATTCACCTCCACGCACCCACCTTATAACCCTATTCACCTCCACCCCTCCCTCACATGTATTGTACACTAGTACAGTGTGAGAGTACTTCTCGAAGACATCCTGTCACAGCCTCAGTTGCTGTATCTAACATTATGCGTCTTAGTGTCTGGATTTCATATCAAAGCATTTATTCTTGTCCATGCAGATGAGCTGACAAACAAACTCTTAGTGCATTTCACACAGACTCTTTCCTGGCATTAGTGTAATTGTGTGTTTGTTTTTGTGTGTGTGAATTTGCTTTACTGACTCACTGAGCCGCAGTGAACCATTCAGAAGGCCAGTGATTACGTACATTAGCTGTAACACTGCTTAACATTTAACAGTGATGCATTGGTGTGTGTTAAGTGTCAATGGACGACATGTGCAGCATATTTTATGTGTCAATCTGTCTCCCCTTGTAGTTGACATCGTAGATCGTTTTAGTCAGTTGATGTTTTGATGTGCTGTCCGATCTCCATGGTTGACAACCTATGGGCTCATTCTAATGTGTTTGTCTCTTATTCTGTAGTGTAGATGTGTGTCTGTGATCCAAACAGGTTTTGCTTAGAGAGGCGTTTCGTGCTGTTATGGTGGCAATGTGACGCAGTCACCAAGGTAACACCTCAGATTAGGTTTATTCAGATCATGCAAATGCGCATATTATATGATAGGATTACAGGGTTTAGTTTAAGTAGAAAGAGAGAGGGAAAGGAGGGTGTAGAGCGAGGAAAGCTAGAGATGGAGGAAGAGAAGAAGAGTGCCAAGTCTGATTAAAAATCCTGGCAGATATCATTTTTTAATGAACAGGTTTTGGAAACAACTGGGAGAATGCAAGATGTAAATATCCAGGAAGTGGAATGTCACGATCACTACCAGGGATCGTATCTGGCATGGGTGTTTGCCTCCCTCTAATGGTGACTTTTATTATTTTAAGTACATTTTATTATTCAAATTGGGATATTTACTATGAATGCCAAAGACAGTCCACATGGGTCCTGGTCATCAGAGCGGATAACCCGATGATTGGTACATTCTTTTACCTCTTCAAATTGCTTTGCTCCCTCTGTCAGTGGTTTTAAGATACGTTACCACCATCTGGTGGTCAAAGTAGATGAAAAACCAAAAGTGCGCTTCAACAGAACACAAAGAGGTGCTTTACCAGATTTGCCAACACATGTTATGGGGATAACGACTGATACTATTCCTGTCAATTCATCTGTATATTAAATATACATATACATAAATATAACTGTATTAAATATGCTGCAGTCTATTTGTTTTTTGAGTGTGTCCTCTCGTTGTAGTACGTAGTTGTTAATGATCCGGTCAGCGAGGTGAAGGGATATGGGATATTTTTACACAGACAACTCTCACCACCCATCCATCTGCAGTAATCCTCTACGATACGTGTCACTCGATTTATTTTCCGTTTCTTTTTCTACAGCTGATGATTTGCTGATTTTCCTCTGAGGATGTTATTATGTTTTCTCTCTCTGTCTCTAGATAAAATCGATGATGATTTTGAAATGAGCGTTGTGTGTCATCGGCCAGAAGGGCTGGATAAACTGGAGGCTCAGACCAACTTTAGCAAGAGAGAACTGCAAGTGCTTTACCGCGGCTTCAAGAATGTACGTAGTCAATCTACATATCACTCCATTTCTCCTATATACCATCAAACAGGGTTGCATTTGTCTTTTAGTGGTTAATCACACGCTCCTTTTCTCTCTCTTTCTCCCTCCTCTCTCTTTAATTCTCTGTCCATTGTAGGAGTGTCCTAGTGGTGTGGTGAATGAGGATACTTTTAAACAGATCTATGCCCAGTTCTTTCCCCATGGAGGTGATGAATGAGTCCGTTATTTGTACCAAACATATTCAATATGTTATGTGAGAACACTAAGAGTAACTCTACTGTCCTATGACGTGTATCTTTACTCTCCTATGACATGTAACTCTACTCTCCTATGACGTGTAACTTTATTCTTCTATGACGTGTAACTCTACTCTCCTATGACGTGTAGCTCTACTCTCCTATTATGTGTAACTCTACTCTCCTGTGACGTGTAACTCTACTCTCCTGTGACGTGTAACTTTACTCTCCTATGACATGTAACTCTACTCTCCTATGACGAGTTACTCTACTCATCTATGACTTGTTACTCTACTCTCCTATTATGTGTAACTCTACTCTCCTGTGACGTGTAACTCTAATCTCAGATGCCAGTACCTACGCTCACTACCTTTTCAATGCCTTTGACTCAACACACAGCGGCTCCATCAAGTTTGAGGTTAGTATTTCTGTACCGTCTCTCCTCCCCACCCCACCCATCTCCCTCACTCCTTAGATCACAAAGCCTTTTTCTGTCCCATCTGCATTAGATTCTCCCAATGACAGTGTTTTATTGTGTGGTTATCTCCTTCCACCAGGACTTTGTCATGGCTCTGTCAATCCTGCTGAGGGGTTCAGTGAGGGAGAAGTTGCAGTGGACCTTCAACCTGTACGACATCAACAAAGATGGCTACATCAACAAGGAGGTGTGTGTGTGCGTGTGTGTGTAGAGGGGTGTGCCCGTGTATGCTTAAGCTTTTGTCTGCGTTTAGGTTTAGGGATTTTTTTTTATAATTCAGGCATATATGATTGTGTGCGTCTGGAGATTGACACGCTGTGTGTGTCGCAGGAGATGACCGATATTGTCAGGGCGATATATGACATGATGGGGAAGTACACATATCCCGCCCTGAAGACTGACACGCCCAAACAGCATGTGGACGCGTTCTTCCAGAAGATGGACAAGAACAAAGATGGAGTGGTCACTCTGGATGAGTTCCTTCTGTCCTGCCAGGAGGTAAACCTCCCACCTGTACAACTACTGTTGTAGTTGTACAGTTCTCAATTATTTAAAATATTGTTGACCTTCTTGATGTTTTTAAGGGGATCTGCATAGAATTCTGCCTCAAACACTTAGCTGAACACTAATATGACTTGTCTCCGCCTCCACTTCCCATCCCAACTGATAACGGAAATATATTAAGTAGTCCAGGCCTATTTAGGCTGGGGGACATATACTGCAAGGGTCTAATGCTAGGATGAGGCAATCACAAGTCAATGTAAACTGAAGAATTGACCATGAACAATTAAGTAGGAAGAAACATTGGAAACCTGAACTGACAACATTTAAGATTTGTGCTGGTCATTTATTATTGTGTTGTGTATTGTGTTGTGTATTGTGTTGTGTATATTGGGTTGTGTATCTCTTTAAACTAATTCCAATTTTCAAAAGGACCATCTCAAGTGGTTTAAAAAGAAGATGACTTATGGAAGTCTGTAAAACCTGACAAGATCCCTCACTTAACATCTATTCCCAACGTTGCAGTGCCCTCTGGTGGTTGATGTACAAACTACATGGTAGAAGTTGACAGCTGTGTGCTTTACATGCACATTTTGTGTGACATAAGAGCTTTTCCTTTTTTTCCTCACTTACTTCCCCAGGATGAAAACATCATGAGGTCCCTGCAACTTTTCCAAAGTGTAATGTAGACGAAACAGAGACAAGTGGAGGACATAGACTCTGTTGGAGAGATTGGGAGGAATTGGAAGAGACCTGTGAGCTGTGAGAAGAGACTGCCATTTTATGGCAAAAGGGGACACAAACTTGGTTACCATGATTGCGTGAAGTTCAAACTGCTCGTCCAGTAACAGCTATACAACCTTGCCGTGTGGCACGGTGTCTCACCACCACTTTATGTTGGCAGTGGGTTATGACCCCTGCCTTGACCTCTGACCCATGTACCTGTTTTTGATATCTCTGTGACCCTGTAACTTGAGTCTTGTCCTGTTGTTGTGCATATTAAGGTGCATGTTCTCTCTTAGTGTGTATATCACAGCTGTTAGTGGACATACTGAGATTATAGAGACATACACACACATTAAGGCACACACACACCTACCTACACCGTCCAGGCTCTGCATTTAATTCGAGGTGCACTTTTGAGCGATCTTCACCAACATCAATGAAGTTCTCCCCAGTATGCTGTTCCTTGGACGGAATCTAAATCCAATCGAGTTACCGAATACATTTTGCGTACCTTTTCGTGTAGAATTCACATACTCTGTATTTGGTATCAAGGTATTAAGAAAAATACATTTGAATCAAGTCAGTCCTAACCTGCTCAATGCAGAATTACTGTGTGTTGTAGTGTTACTCAGTGTTGGTGTTGTGGTGGACTTGTTGTTGACGTGATTCTGTCTTCTTCCTTCCTGTCTGTACTGAGCTCGGTTGATCTTTCTTGTTGTTGGTTTCTCTCTCTGTCAATCGAAGTCATGGGCCAATAATATCCCGCCAAGAGTTTTTATTGGATGTTCTGTTGCAGATGACAGGGTAGTCACTTGCTAGTCACGTATCCATATCTTTAACCACACTGCTAACCTTACAGCTAAACTTAAAGCAGATGTTCTCTTTTAATTCTATTTTGATACAGACACTTTTTAGCTGTCCTATCTAGTGGACACCTGCGACAGACAGAGCAAGAACGTATTGTAAGTCCCGTTTTAAAATGTGTTCTTATTCTGTCAATACTGGTATGTTTGGTGTCCTATGCGCCATTATGACTGTACAAAACCAAGTCTTAAGACAATACTGAACCACTCACTGTATCCAGATAGTGAGAGCGAGATAAAAATAGGAATGTGTGTGTGCACATGTGTGTGTGTGTGAGAGAGAGAGAGAGAGCGAGAGAGAGAGCGAGAGGGACTTAGAGACCTTGTCACTGAGACTACAGGAATGAAAGCCATGAGAGAGTTTGACCTAATCCAATGCTATATAACGGTTGCTTATATATTGGTCCTGTGTATATTGGTGCTGCTTGGAATGGGCCCAATATATCACAGGCTGTATAGCATGCACATATTGGTTTGGAATGGGCCCAATATATCACAGGCTGTATAGCATGCACATATTGGTTTGTAATGGAAAGGTGTTTAATGCATATCCTCTTTCTTCCTGAGAAATCTTTGGAGAGTGGGTTAACTGCAAGGATTAGTTACCATTAATCGTGACCTTGGGAGCAAGTTAGGCTTTAGTACCTTGCTCAAGGGCAGGCTGACAGTTGTGATCTTCCCAGCCCGCTTGGGGATACAAACTAGCATTGTGAAGACTTACTGACAATACAACAAAAAACCTGTTGCTATACCGTTACTTACACTATTACTTTGAAGTCATCTATATATTTTATATAATATCAAGATTTATGATCAGCAAAGCACAGGGAAGTGGGAAGTACAGACAGTGACAGACAAATAACACCAGTGTGTATTGAAATGTTGTACAAATGATATTTAACAATAAACTTTTCAGAGAAAGGAATGATCCTTGTGTCCATTCATTAGCAAATGAGAGGCTGTGAGTAATATAAAGATTTTCATCCATGCCTTTACGTCACAAACAGCCGAGTATATATCAGTATTTACATGTCTATACATCCAAAGTACAAATAATGATACATTTACACTCAGATCGTCATAAGTCACAAAGTAACCATCTGAGGTTGTGTTTCACTTTGATACTTTAACCAACATCACATGCATCCTTTCTGCCCGTCCATTCTGTTTTTGTCTCTCTTCACCATGTATCTATCTTGTCAAACCATCTGTCTATATCCCTCTCTCCTTTCTCAACTCATCTGTCTATCTTCATGTATCCCTCCCTCTCTCCAACCCCCAGTCCACCTGTCTCTCTCTTCTCTACTCCTCTCTGTCTCCTCTGCGCCTCAATCTGGTAATTAATGTGGGCCTACATATTGCAGTTATCTGGCACCTCCAGAGTCTCCGAGGGGCAGCACACTGTACATCCCCTCCATCATTTACACCACCAGCTAATCTGGGGCCAGGCTGTCCCCTTCTTTACGTCAGCCATTTGGAAGGATGGACAAATGACCAATGACCCCAGATCAGTGGTTAGGAGAGACAACCCCTCTCTTCGGCCCAAGGCTGCAAGTTCTGCAGGGCGTACAGTGAGGAGTTATGTGAGCACAGCGGGTCAGAGCTTGCTGATTCGCTTAGGGACTTGTGGAGGGCGTCAGCCTGCAACTGCAAGATCAGCCGATTGGCTTGTTGACGCTCAGCCTCCCTCTCCTCTGCAGTCTGTCTCCTAAAAATAGAATACAACAAAGAAAGATTACTTACATTTAGTTACCATTATCTTGTTTTCACAAAACAGAGATATGGCAAAACTATTATTCTTTTAGAATTAAGGAACTCCAGCTTTAAAGGCATATAATAGGTCTCAATTTAAAAAAGAAGCTATTAAAGAAAAATATTGCATTTTAGGTGCAACTATAGTCAACTAGCGCAAAATGAACATTGTGTCAAAAGGATCCAACATCTGGTGGAAAATTAGATTCTGAAATGTAATAATCACTTTTTCCCCCCATCATTACCTTCTAAGGATATGGGTAATGTACCTATAGACATCCAACAATTGTAAATAGCTAACAATGTGTTAACTTTATTTTGATTTATAATCATCTACAAACGACACATCCTAAACATGGTACCCATAAATTAATCTGACTCTTTGTAAGTAAAACAACATAAATCACAAAGACAGGTTTGTCACAAATGAAAAGATGTGTCCAATTATCCAAACACAAAGACAGACTTGTCCAAACTGCTCTGTTCTGGACCAACTGTAATTTGTAATTTTCTGTCTTTTCAGCCCCCAACTGAATGAATGGCCAGTAGCACAGATGCCACCATCATCCCATTATTCACTAAGAGATCTAGATGATATTTGGGGTTAGGCTAATGATTTGTTTACCTATAAATATATAGATATATATAGGTCCAGCATATTACTAGTTGCCCTTTCCAAGAGTCTGCTCTACTGTGTGTTAAGTTATGGCTAAGAAAGGCTCTTGGCTGTGCTTTTGGCTATAATCATCAGCTCCAGTACCCAATTGGTTTTAAACATGGTTATGGGTCAAATTAATGCATTTTGATTATATATGTTGATAAATTATTTAACTTTGATTCTCAGTCTGATTGTGTAGGCATTAGGAAAACAATGTCAAGCAACTCCTTTATGCTAACACGCTAGGCAGAAGGGCCTTTACCCTTAGCCAAATGAACAGTCATTGGTCAATAACATGATTGACCAATACCATGATCTTGTTAGTTCAGAAGTCACAGGACGCTACCCGAGTTATACCAGAAAAGTACATTAACTCGTTATAACAATGGCAGTTTGTAAACAACCAAACTAGGGTTAGGGTTAGCCAGTACGTTTCTACGTGGATTTTTTGCGTCTATTTCTAAACTATTTCATCTCGTTATGTTCCGTTGCAAAGGTGAATAGCAAGGCGTATCAACCATTTATTGTATTGGTATTTAAATAGCAATGTTATCCCGATAACCCCCAATTAACTTGAATATGGTTTTGGAATATTAACTTTGTGACATAGTGCAATTGGCCAAAAGTAGAGTTGGCTACAATCCCACACAAATAGGCTGAAAAGGCAATTTTTTTCGAATCGGAATGGTCATAAATTTTTAAATGGTCTTATTTCAACCTAAAAAAAACAGAGAGAGACAAAAAATTTAAGTATACAGAAACTTCAAAAGAAACCATACCCTATACCCTAGTCAACGTGAAACAAAACCATGTCAGACAAAACATTTACTCAAGGTGGGGATGATAGTTAAAAAAAAAGACATTATGTACAAACTGACCTCCACTTTGTTCGGCGGTTCTGGAACCAGGTCTTAACCTGTGCATCCGTCATCTTCAGACTCTTGGCGAGGGTGGCTCGCTCTGCACTCGCGAGGTATTTTTGCCGATGGAAACGCTTCTCCAACTCACAAATCTGCACGCGGGAGAACGATGTCCTTGGCTTTTTTCGTTTGGGCGGTGTGCGGTTCTGGTATGGATGACCTATCCGCCGGGTCACCGTAAATGGCACGAGAGCTGTTGGTGAGAACAAAATCTAACTTAAAGATGTGTTTTTACTGTGGTCGACCGAGGTGAGTTATTTTATAAGCGTCATTTTTTAGAGGAAAGCTGCGGCCTTCAACTTTGTTGTAAAGTTTATAATGTTTGGCAGTCTACTTTCAGCTACATAATTACAATGCGTCCGAAAACAATTGTATAAAAATGTATGGATAATTACGTTTTTCACGGGTTTGACGCCTTCATAAAACCGAGCCTTCCTGTTTGGGCCTATCTTGAATTTGTGAATATTTCATTTAAACATTATTTTATCCTATAATTTTATTGGTAGGGTGACATACAGTATTTGTTTAATAGTTTAGCATCATCTTACATGAACAAACAACTCACTCGAAAGAGTCATTAGGATTATGTTATGAATGTAAAACATTTGATTCGAACTCAATAGACCAAAAATCAGTAAATTCGAAATCATTCCCACTATCGGTGACCTCTTTTTCCTTTTTGTTTAATGTAGCCTAACCTCTAATCCGTGAAATATAGTGGATAAAGTCCTAGGGGAAATGGAAATAATGAATTCGAACCAAATATGAATATTTGGGTCGGTGTTTTGCATTTGAATAGTTTTAATACATTTTCAAGTAACCTCTAAATGCCTCAATTCTCATTCTATCCTATTCTATTTGTGTTTTTTTAACTGACTTAATTACAGTTTACACCGGAAATATGCCTATGCTAAGACATAGAAATCGGCAACATTATTTGTGAATATGCATTCATTGATAAAGCCTAAAGACCTGTAGTCCAAGTCAATATTACTTGTATATTCTTGATCACATATATTTTTTCCTGTATTTGTGTTGTTTTTATTTAACAACTGTGTTAAATGGTATAACTGTGTTATTTAACAACAACACAGGCCTAAGGCGTTCTGAACACATAAAAAGTGAAATGTCAATCACATGAACACATCGTTTATAATGATCGGCCATTCTCGCTGCTTTTTAATATTGGGAACGTTAATTTACCTGATAACCTTTCCTTGGCAAAACTATTCCCAACCCACGGGAAACACAGGCCTCCATAACCGGGAACATTGCTTGCCACGGAAGGCAGTCCCGCGGTAGTCATCGGTCTGTGAGCGGGCACCCGGATCACTCCTCTGCTGCCCAAGCTGCGATTCATTCCGTACGCACCAGAATCCATACTGGAAAGTGAGATGGCCACCGCGTTGTAGGACGCTGCGCTCCCACCAGTTGGGCTCCCCAAGCTGCAACCGTCTCCACTGCTTGTATCCGAACCGTACCTACTGCTGGTCCTGCCGGTTTCTGAGTCAGCACCGCTACTTAGTATCTGGTCAATGCCGAAGCTGATGGGTTCGTGCGCCACTGCTCTGGGCGGAGAGATTGGTGCGCTTTGTACGCGCTCCATCCCCACGGTTCACTCAGACCGTGTGCCTGCCGGACAGGATATAAATATAGTTGCGAGTTTAAACGGCCAGATTGTGCCAAAGAGAAGCTGTGGTTGGCCACATTATAATCCTCGGTCTAGACTCCGATTTGCGACTCCAAAACGACCTCTTTCAGTTCATCCTTGTGTGTGCTAGTAAAAGTTTGATGTGCGTTTGGAGAAGTCTGTGACGCTCTCATCCTTGCATCAACACACCTTGGTCTTGCTGCCCCCCTTTCACACACACACACACCAAAAAAAATCCACATTCCTGTGTTGCTATTGGTTGGTGATGCCAACCTCTTGATTGTTCATTGGCGGCAATTTTGGAATGATTGTTTTAGCGAATAGGCTAAAGCTTTGTGGTTGACATGGTGGAGTATCACCGATAAAGCTTTTAATTTGACCTGCTACGACAATTCAGTTTTTATACTCAGGCTTCACAAAAGTGCAAGGGGTCCTTGTTTTCTTATCGCGATGATTTAGCCTTCCCTTTGATTCAGTCTATTGGTCGAATTGTATAGGCTGTAATTACGTATTTCCATTACACAGCAATTACTGATGAAGGTTGAGCATTTTTTTTCAACGACGGAAAAAAGGTTTACATTTTTTTCGTCTTTGACAATCAGTTTATGTTCTTTGGCCTTTTCCAAGAACATATGTCTGGTCGAATCACACACTCGGTAACGGGTGTTGTTTGGGGGCTGTGCTTGTCTCACTTGCCCAGTTATGGAATATGCTAGAGATGAATGCGGGCAGTTCAGTGTTGTTATTGATTTTTTTGTGAGGCGCACAATAATACCCGTTTGACACAATAATATCTATTCGTCATACATTTAAGTGGCAGTTGGTTAGGGCTGTTTGAGGTAGGAGGGAGACGAAGCGAGGCACCGTTTCCCCAATATGATTACAGGCGTCAGCCAACAGCTGCAGCCTCCTGTTCTGCGTAGTTACCTTTTCAAGTAAACCAAGAGCTTAAAGAGCCTAACCGTTATTTTATTATTCTAATCATAATACTTTGTCCTTACTAGATCGTATCTAATGGTGCGTGCGTTACAACCTTACCGCACCACGTGCACACGCTGTAGGCCTAAGTGCACGCATAAACTCTTACTGTGACACTCTGAGGAAACGGGTTGCAGGCCACAGATGAAGTATAGAATCTTCACGGTCGCCAGAACCTCCGGCCCATTATACGTAATGAAAAGACCGATACAATAAGCTTTTTATCTGCACCTGGAAAGAGTGAGAATGGGTTTTGTACTCAGCACTCTAGTACTGATGTAGGCCTAGTCTTAATCATATTAGACTTTTACGTTGTATTGGACCATTGCAAATATTCTCAGCACATGTTTAATTCTTTTTACAATGGACATATATCTGAACCCAAATATTTTGGATTGCAGTAGGTTTTAACGCCTGGAGTATAAACCAGTTAAAATAACTCCACTATTTCCCTGATTAATTTTAAAATGCAATTTTAGCTGAAGCCATATCTACTTACTCAAACTAAATTAATTATAAACTCTATTAGAATAGAGTTGAAGATTGACAAAATGTATTTTGCAGAGATTGTCCTTTTTTCTTTGGACCAATGCTACAATCTTCTGTCAAATCGCAATGTTTAACTTTATTTTTACGTTTAGGTTTTTTTAGATTCATCCCTGGTAGATTCCTGTAATATAAATAATGCACTCGTAGTAATCACTAACCTACTATAAATGTTTTGGTCATAAACGAACAATAAACGTGTCAATAAACAACCTAGTTTGGTTCTCCAGCAATATGGACAGTCAGAATTGGCTAGTTTTCCCGGCCATATGTGAGCACACCAGTGGCCCATTCTCATGAAGAAGAAACGGACTGTTATAGCTGTCATTTGCATGTCATAAGCCAAAAGAAATGTACACATATTCATTGCTTTGTTGTCAGGCTATTTTATATACATTTAATAATTATATAATAACGAATACCATATCCTTTGTATTTTTTATTATATTATATTGTGTTTTTATTTCCATTTCATCCATATTTATTTAGTGGTATATGGCCATCTGGAGGTTTGTATTGTATATTTTCCCTATTTCTTATTCTACTTTTTGTGATGTAGAGTCGAAACCCTTATCATTTTGCCTCTAGGTGTTGTTATATGGCCCTCTCCACGAATAAGTAAACAGACAGCAGCGGATAGTTGAACTTAGGGCCGTGTGTGTAAATGTTTAAGACAGAACATCCAAGTCAAAAGTATTCTTAGGACAAAGCTTTTCAAACATAGACCTATAGGTTATCTATACATGGATCATTAAATCACGATTCTATACGTTTCTATGATAATAATCGCTGTAATAAATTCCACATATACTAGAAATAATAGCTCCTGCTAAATAAATACTCCGTTGGATACAATAAATCTGTGCTTAAGTCTTGTTCTTGACTCTGCCCATAATGGACAAGACCACAAACAAATCAGGAACCTGTGCCTCCTTGCAGAGGTCGATCTATTAAAATAGTGATTCGCTTTAACAACATTCATGACCTGATAGTAAGCCAATTAAATAAACAAACAAACTAGACATATACCCGTATTATTGCAAGTTCAAGTAAAATAGTTTAAATAATTATTTAATAATGATATCATTATTGGCGCATATGATACCAGTCTGTATTTAAAACGAATAGCCGTTTTTGTAATGACACTTGACTGGGAGAGCTCTCTTCATCTTAATGACCTGGTGTGGACAATTAGGCCTAGGGTAACGTCAATTCTCGTGCAAACTGCAAAGAAAATATATTCAGCTCGCATTCGAGTTCCATCTCAAGAGAGTAAGGTCCCATGAAAAGGAACAAAAGACTGAAAGCGCATGATTTGTTTGAGAAATTACCGCTTGATCTGCATAATCGAGGTTCAAAATCGTGGCACCCGCGGGCTCCGTTTTTATTGCACGTGTCTTCACTGTTATCAATTTCAGGAGCAGAGCTCTCTCTCCAAACCGAAGGGGTCGGCTGCTTTTGAATAATGAATGACGCGTTTTTCTACCGTCGCCAAAGTGCCAGTGATGTTAGAATATGAAAAGGCAGCCGTAAGTAATAGTGCATTTAAATAGAATCTACTAATGTTATATTATGATACGTAGTGAAAGAGAGAGAGACGTCGAGGACGAAAAGGGAAGAGGGATGGGTTTTATTGCTGTAAAAGCGACAGTAGCACAGGACGAGATTGCCTCACAGCCAAATGGAGCTCTTAATGAAACTTTACCGCTCCTAACGATTCTTTCCTTGCCATCCTCATTAAATATTTAAAATATTTAATATACGTTTAAGCTGCAAGACACTAGTGCGAAGCTATTGGGCAACAGGCAGCTATATCAGTAAAGGCTTGTATCACACGACGTATCTGGGAGGTTTTACAATTTAGCTTAGCATGCTTTGCAGGATACATTTATGTTTACACTAAAATAAATAGAGAATGTTTTCTCTTTTCTGTGCTGGGTGTATGTCGTTGCCAGGTTTGGGTGGCATGTATGCTCAGTAGGACTGCACAAGAAATGGGTGGAACAGGATGTCCAGTCACTATCCGGACCAGGATTACCCTGCTGGGACTGTATCAGAGCGTCAAACAATCGACCAGTGTGTTGTGGGATCGGGCCAAGATAACAAAGCCAATCACATTGTACTTTTATTTGTATTATTTTGTTATTTGAGCATTCATTTTTAAATATGTGTTCGTTGTGTTCTTGGTCTATAGGAAACAAAATGGAAGGATGTGGTTTGGACATGATCCTGCTTGAATGGGCTTGAGGTGGAGGGTGTGTGTGTGTGTGTGCGTGCGTGCATGTGTTCATCGTTTGTGTCTATGTGTGGACCATGTCAGTCTGTCTGATGGTTGACTGCATGGCTACCTCTTCATGCTGGTTAGAGAGAGACAGAGAAACAGAAAGATGGAGGGATGAAGGGATAGGAGAGGGCCAGGAAGCTAACCACACGATCCTGAGGTAGAGACGCAGCCAGAAAGGAGGCGGCGTATTAAGATGTTAAAGAACATCAAGGAGTCACATGGCTTTGGTTAATATGCAAATAGTGTGCAATGTCTGTTTGTCTGTCAGTTTGTGTGTCTGTATGTGTGTCTGTCAGTGTGTGTGTCTTTGTCTGTGGGTCTGTCAGTGTGTGTGTCTGTCAGTCTGTCTGTCAGTATATCTGTCTGTCGGTGTGTGTGTCTGACAGTGTGTGTGTCTGACAATGTATGTGTCTGTCAGTCTGTCTGTCAGTGTGTCTGTCTGTCGGTGTGTGTGTCTGTATGTGTGTCTGTCAGTGTGTGTGTCTTGTCTGTGGGTCTGTCCGTGTGTGTGTCTGACAGTGTATGTGTCTGTCAGTCTGTCTGTCCTTATGTCTGTCTGTCGGTGTGTGTGTCTGTCAATGTGTGTGTCAGTCTCTGTGTCTGTCAGTGTCTCATAGCTTTTGGATTCAGACAAAAAAAAAAAAACATTAGGACATCCTTGACACATGACTAATGAAATTAATTAGTGTGCATGTTAGTGGGTCGGTGTGTCAGACTTCCTTTGTGTACGAGCAGCTGAGGCGACCCGAAGCCCCTGGTTCTGTGTTAATGTGTTCGTTCATTAGTGTTCATTTCAGGATCATTGTCAGGGCAGCTCTCACTGGTCCTCTCTGCTCTTCATAAAGGCCCATCGTCCTGCGTGTCGCTGCTCCACCCATTCTTCTGCCTTTTGACCTCCTCACCCCTCCTGTTGCCTGCCTGTGGGGTGCTGAAAGAGGGTGGAGGGAGGAGGGGAAGGTACCAGCTGCCACCAGCCGTAGCGCTCCCCTCCCTGGCAGAGGAGATACTCCAGTCCCCTGCTTTGCCTGGCCTTCTGGCCCCTCAGGGTGGAGGAGGCCGCCCTGCCACCAGTCCCACCTGTCCTGCTCCAGGCTGCAGAGCCTGACATAAACACACACACACACAACAGTGAGGTCGTGTCAAATCCCAGTCGAAATTCAATGTCTGGTAAAGTTCCCAGGATGACAGGATTTCTCTTTGAAAACCTACCCATAGGGGCAGCAGTGAGCTCAAAGGCAGTACATGTGCTACACACTCTTACAATGAAATTAAGAGTGAGTGAGAATGAGTAAATTCTTTTTTTTTTTTTTACAGTTTGTGCAACATTTGCTTTCCGACCCACATAACAAAGCAAATGTACGTAGTCGTCCACAGAAGGTGACCGTGCACACGCTTTCTAGTGGAAACACAAGTTCAAACCTCAAATTCAGAAATGGTGGTGACTGACTGAGTGAGGTTATGACAGAGAGTTTTAAAGGGAGAGAGAGATGTTGTCATTTAGTTATAGATTATATAATAATATTGCTACGGCACAGAGCTATGTTTTTTCAATTGATTTGTCATTACTTATAAGAGTTAGTCCCTGGTGAGTCATTAGTGTGTATTGGAGAGACTCACCGGCACGTGGCTATCAGCGTATCGTCCTTCAGGAGGATGTGGAATGGGTTAACAGATCGGGCAGGTTAGGTAGGGGTAGTTCTGTTTTGTTAAACCACTTCTGTACTTCTTTTATTTTGGTTCCTTCTGCCCATTTAATTATGTAAATACCAGAAGGAGGGAGAGGAAAGGAGCGGAGGAGATTGTTTGTCTGCAGTCTATTCTTGCTCTATGTTAGGAGGCAGAGAGGGAGAGGGGAGGCAGAGAGAGAGAGAGGAGGCAGAGAGGGAGTGGGGAGGCAGAGAGAGAGAGAGGAGGCAGAGAGAGAGGAGGCAGAGAGGGAGAGAGGAGGCAGAGAGGGAGAGGAGGACAAGAGAGCGAGGAGGCCAAGGGAGTGAGTAGGCAGAGGGTGTGAGGAGGCAGAGGGAGTGAGGAGGCAGAGGGAGTGAGGAGGCAGAGGGAATGAGGAGGCAGAGGGAGTGATGAGGCAGAGGGAGTGAGGGGGCTGAGGGAGTGAGGAGGCAGAGGGAGTGATGAGGCAGAGGGAGAGGATCTCCCGACTAAATCCTGTAAGTGCGTTTGGAGTGAACATCATATGTCATATTTCTTCATACCCATGTCTATGGTGTCATATATTTCCTCCACACAAACCCACACTCATGGGGGTGACCCAGGTCTGCCTTCCCTACTGACCTACAATCTGTTCCCAGACTTCTCGACCTCAGAGACCGGTGCACACCAGGAGATAGAAACACATGCTTATGAGTGAGAGAGAGAGACAGAGAGTGTGTGTGTGTATGTATGTGTGTGGGCATAGTTGTTGGCACATAATAATTGTGCGAGTTCTGATGGATATTTTCTTGGACAGGACCATGTGTGTGGACAGAGTGTGTGTGTGTGTGGACGGGGAGTATCTGAGTGTGTCTCTATTTGTGTGTGTCCTCATGTGCCCGTTTGTGTGTGCTGGTCGGTGTGCTCTCAAATGGATGTGTGTGTTTCAACGTGCGCGTGTCTGTGTGGGTGTCTGTCTGTATGTGCGTGTCTGCATGTGTGTGAGATGGTGTATGCCTGCGTGTGTGTGTGTGTGCCTGTGTGTGTCCATACCCTCTGCCCCCTCCCACTGGTGTTAATTGATTCTCAGTGCACACCGCTGATTGGTGTGAGGACCCCTGGGGGCGGGGAGAGTCTCAAGCTGTCCCATCCCTGTGAGCCCTCCCCACACACAGCCATGTGATATGACGCTGTACACACACTCACACATGGGGTGTCACACTGCAGTGAAAGGAAGCTGGCCTCCACAGTTCTGCAGGTTGTGTTACAGGCTGAAGATACCGGGGAGAGAGAGTGAGAAGAGAGACGGGGGAACTTACTATATACTCATCAATACCTTACCACAGGAGTTCATGTTAGCGTGTGTGTGTGTGTGTGACTGTGCGTGTTTTTGTGAGAGAGATTGTGTGTCTTTGTTTGTGCTTGTTTGTAAAGATGTGGTTATTAATTTCCAGCAGTGCCTGCAGGGGGAGATGTTATTACAGGTCTGATTACCACTAATCTCTTATTAATTGCCATCAGCTATTACACAATGGCCATATATCTAGCTGATTCTGTCTAATGAATTTAGCAACTTACATTTTTTTTAATTGCTGCAGGTGGCTCATCAGTCTGTACCCTAATGCCAACGTTTTGAGTGTGTATGTGTGTGGGTTACGGCACGTTTGTGTGTGTAGCCTAAATATGTAAGAAAAAACAACATTAAGAACAATGGTAAAATGTAATATTTGCCTTTAATACTATAACACTTTAAACCTATAACCACATAATGGCATATATAACGCCATATAACACAATGTAACACTGGGTAATGCCCCAGAACCTCCGTAATGCGCCAGAATGTCCCAAATTGCCCCAAAACGCCCTGCAACGCTCCATGACGCCCCGCAACGCTCCATGACGCCCCGCAACGCTCCATGATGCCCCGCAACGCTTCATGACGCCCCGCAACGCTCCATGACGCCCCGTAACGCCCCATGATGCCCCGCAACCCTCCATTACGCCCCGCAACGCTCCATGATGCCCCATAACGCCCCATGACGCCCCGCAACGCCCCATGACGCCCCGCAACGCTCCATGATGCCCCGCAACGCTCCATGACGCCCCATACTGCTCCATGATGCCCTATAACGCCCCATGACGCCCCATAACGCCTCATGACGCCCCATAACGCCCCATTACTCCCGGTAATGCCCGTTACGCGCCGTAATGCCCCATGACGTCTCATAACGCCCCTCGATGCCCCGTAACACCCTGTAATGCCCCATGACGCAACGTAATGCCCCATGACGCCCTGTAGCGCCCCATAGCTCCTCATGGCTACACATAACGACCTATAACACTGTACAGTGGCTGATTTTTGACCAGTGTTGCCCGATAATCCAGAATACCCCATTAACTGGGAAAAGCCCTCTGGACAGTAATAAGTCATTGTTCCAGTGATTTAATCACACAGGAAAATATGGGAAAGTAAAGAGGGAAATAGCGAGGGACGAAGTGAGAAAGAAACAAAGGGAGGAAGAGAGGGAGGTAGAGGGATATATAGAGAGAATGTGTATGAGAGCAAGAAAGAAACGGTGACAGAGGGATGTATAGGCATGGCTTTTTTTGATAAATAGCCCAGCCTCTCTGTATTGCATTAGCCTAGCTAACCAATAGATTGCAGTGAGAATGGGCACAGACACATACGATTGGTTTCTCATATAAAAGTTGCATATTAAATTCCTTCACAGGACTGCACCCTGCAAGCATGTTTTAGAGAAAGAGGAGAGGCAAAATATATAAAGGGCGAGGAGAGGGAAGAGGACGGCTAATGCGTTAAAGAGAGTGAGACAAAAGAAAGCACAGGGAGAAAGGCTGAGGGAAAGAAGGTGAGGTAGGAAAGCACAGGGAGAAAGGCTGAGGGAAAGAAGGTGAGGTAGGAAAGCACAAGGAGAAAAGCTGAAGGAAAGAAGTTGAGGCAGGAAAGCACAGTGAGAAAGGCTGAGGGAAAAACGTGAGGTAGAAAAGCGCAGGGAGAAAGGCTGAGGGAAAAAAGGTGAGGGAAAAATGCACAGGTTGAGGAGGATAAAAAAACATTTCTTCAACTTTATCTCTTTGTTCATGTCTATTAATCTGTGTGTTCTTAGCTGTTCTGCGTTACTTTTAATGACCTCTTAATTATTATCTAACTCGTTAAGATGCTGATGTTTTAACAGTAATTAATCTGTCATTTGTCCATATGCAAATATGGGCCGTAGAGACTTCTTCTCCAAACTGTATCTCTCCCATAATCCAGTGTGAATGCAGGACCCGAGTGGAAGGACACGATGTGAAGTTACTACCTCTCATCTCTTTTAATTGCTTATTAACTACCTTTAATTACCCGGCTCTTGCTGAGGGACTTGACTTGTCAGAAAATGGCTGATTGAAGTTGATTGGTCTTAAACACCATATCCTTCATAAAAGCCCAGCATAAATGTTTAGAAAGATTGCTTTGCTTATGTAAATAAATGTTTAACAAATTATGGAGGGAAGTGTGATACATACTGTAACTTCACTATGCTCTCTCAAAATGTCTTCCCTTCTCTTTGTTTCTCTGTTTCTGTCACTCTTGTCCGCATTCCTTTCTCTTCTTCTTTCTCTCCATCCTCATCTCCTCTGTTCTCCATCCTCATCTCTTCTGTTCTTCATCCTCTCCTCCTCGGTTTTCAACCTCCCCCACTTCTGTTCTACGCCCTCCTCTCCTCTGTTCTCCATCCTCCCCTCCTCTGTTCTCCATCCTTCCCTCCTCTGTTCTCCATCCTCTTCGCCTCTGTTCTCTATCCTCTTCTCCTCTGTTCTCTATCCTCCCCTCCTCTGTTCTCCATCCTCCTCTCCTCTGTTCTCCATCCTCCCCTCCTCCGTGCTCCATTCTCCTCTCCTCTGTGCTCTATCCTCCTCTCCTCTGTTCTCCATCCTCCTCTCCTCTGTTCTCCATCCTCCCCTCCTCTGTTCTCAATCTCCTTCTCCTCTTTGCTCCATCCTCCTCTCTTCTGTTCTCCATCCTCCCCTCCTCTGTTCTCCATCCTCCCCTCCTCTGTTCTCTATCCCTCCTCTCGCCAGATCTTATTAAGTCATTAACTTTTTTTCATCATTTTTAATAAAAGATGAGTTATGACTCCAGCTTCTCTAGACACAGCACCCCCACCCCAATTCACCCTCCTGCATATCTGTCTTTCAGTTGGCCTGTTTTCCTCTCCTCCCTCTCTTCTCATGGTTTTGTTTCCTTCTTCCTCCAAGATCCAAACTAACCTTAATACTGTAGGTGAGACCATGTACCCATTACTTTCCTCTATAACCAGTAGGCAGATGTAATTCAGATATTATTCATTCTGACTCAGTTTAGGTATTTTGGAATGAAAGTACACAGATTGTACTGTGGTTAGAAGTGAGATGACAGATATTGGGGTTTAGGACTGAACCAGATCATTTGTAAACACACCTCACACACGTTGTGTTATATTTCTGGGTAAATGTTTTACATACTATATTTCTACACAACCCAGTGTACTTGATTTATACAATAAACATTTTATTATTTCATTCATGAATAATAAAACTGCATTCACTTATTTTTATTGTTTGTTTTAAAAAACCTTGTATTTTGCTTACCAAGGCAATCTAGCTTGAGTTATAGTGCTTAAAACAAATCAATGATATTTCCTCACCTACATGTCATATCAGGCTTTCCTTTGATCACGTTCAAAACCACTAGAGAAGAATAAACTCAGACCAAAATGCTCTTGTCTGAAATGTACCTGGGGGAATCCAAAATGAATGTGTATACAAACCAGGTTCATTGTATAATCGTTGTGACATTACCTAGACCTTACATAAACCTTCAAGAACATTACTTGACTTGCTACCATGAACACGTTTCTGAACATATTGCCAAGCTTTCCTGGACTACTACAAAATACATTTTCTTTGGCCGTTTGGTTCAGTGCCATCCTCTGTGTAGAGGGCCTACCATTAAAACCTTACAAGGCCATATGTTGCAATATGGTAGACATGACGAATATCAAAATGTCTGGGACATGTTTAGGTCCTGTACTCATACTGTCATCTATAATACCTCACAGAGCCGGTCTCCAAACCCTCTCCTCATGGGAATATGGAAGGTCTGTGGAGGCCTGAGGAGAGGGATGTAAACCCAATTATAGAAGACCCGTAGTAGCACAGAAACACAGTTCCACCTACCAATGAAACACTCCAATATTTGAAATAATATTTTTTCCAAACACTGATTATTTTGATGCAAATGAAATAATTCATAGGTCCACTCTTATTTTCCGCTAAGAAACTGTATTCCATCACCAGAGGGTGTATTTATTGATTAGATCCTCTCAGTCGGGTTAAGGTGAATAATACAAGTCAATGAGTTCATCACCAGTCTGATCAGTCAGTCTGAGCTTTAGTATTTAGTATTTTTGCGGCAATGTGTCTGTCTGTCCATCGCACAACATCACTTTCCAGGTATCGAGTCTTTTAGAGCAAAGTTACTTGTGAGTTTACCCTGTCAGTTCTCATGGGCTGAAGGCATTGAAATATAATTCAGTTTCTTTGATGGAAAATCCCTGGTATTCTATGTTGGGGACTGTCTGTGATAGTTTGGTGGCCTACTGTTCTTTGTGAAGATGTCCAAAGAGTTGCAGTGTCCTGGAGGGGAACATAAAGCATGCCTTTAGTGTGTGTCCACTTTTCCTTTTCGTCCTACATATAGCCTAGACATCCTTTATATAGCCTTTTCATCCTTCATTATAGCCTAGATATCCTTCACATAGTCTTTTTATCTTTCATTATATCCTATACATCCTTCATATAGACTTTCCATCCTTCATATAGCCTAGATATCCTTCACATAGCCTTTTCATGCTTCATTGTAGCCTAGACATCCTTCATATAGACTTGTCATCCTTCATATAGCCCAGACATCATTCATATAGCCCTTTCATCCTTCAAATAGCCTAGACAATCCTTCATATAGTCTAAACATCCTTCATATATCCTAAACATCCTTCATATAGCCTAGACGTCCTTCATGTAATCTAAACCTCCTTCATTTTGACTCTAATAACATTCTCTGTTTTAATCATTCCCTTTCAGTAAATGTATTTTAATGGACTAAAATGTCTTGTCTGACCTGTCAGGGATGTGCTTCATCTCCTGGGTCTGGTGTGTGATTTGGGCTGTCTGTCTGGGCTCAGTGTTCAGGTCTGGCAACACTCCTCCTCAAAGACAGACACATGGTCAGGAGGATCTGACATACAGAACACAGAATGGTGTCTTGGTGGGAAGATTAGTGTGTGACGGTGAGACCACGTGTCTGTTTTTTCCCAGTATGCATTTTCCTGTTTAAGAACAGAAAACACGCTGTTCCAAATGAAATCTCTGTGGGCCACGTTTAATTTTGCTATACACAGTAAGACCATGAATACAGTAAATGCATGACACCAAATGTAGGACTTGCATCAGAAGACACAACTGGTCATTAGAACGTTGCATGTGAAATGCAGAACACAGGTGCAGGCTGAATGGAGGACTTTTAAATACAAAGAAATAAGACATAAAAAAAAATTTAACAAGAAATAAACAGGGCAACATCACAAAAGAAGTAGAATCCCAAACAAGGACAAGATTCACTAGGTAAGGAAGACCCTAAATATGACCCGTGATCAGGAATACAGGTGAGGTAAATTAGTACAAACAGGTGATGGGGAAATGGCGTTGGAACTCACACACAGGACGTGACCGTCATATCATGAAAGGTTATTCCAAACAATTCCTACACAATGGCCCAATGCTGTTTTTCTTGAGCCCTGTATTTTACTGTATTCAGCGTGGTACATATTGTAACCTGTTTTCATTCTTGCCAATTAAACGGAAGTGCTGTGTATGTACTGAAGAGGTTCTCATTGAGCTGTTTCCAAAAGATCTATCTCAGATTTACATTATCTCATCAACTGTGTTATGTGTTTTCTGTAGGGGGTTTTGTTTACAATGGATAATGCTTAGCATTGACATTGTGTGTGAATGCAATGAGAAAGGACTAAGTGTTTCGCAGACAAAGGACACAGCTGTTGTCATGTCCTGGCTGGGGGCCCCTAGTCTTCTCTATGCTTTGGGGCTCACAGTCAGGACATGACACACAGAGAGGCCTCTAGCCATCTCTGTGGCACTGTGGGCTCCCCCGTCAGAGCAGCTGTGATCAGTTGTCTCTGATTGGGGAGCCTATTTAGTTTAGGGTTTTGCCACACTAGGGTGTGGTTTATTGTTTGTGTTAGTAGTCACAGTGCTCACGCTCACGCTCACGCTCACGCTCACGTTCACGCTCACGCTCACGCTCACGCTCACGTTTTGTTCAATTCAATTCAATTCACAGTGGATACTCTGCACATTTTTTTGTAAGTAGTTTATATGTTTTGCTATGTTATTTAGCACCTTTCATTTTAAGTTTACAGTTCGTGTAGTTGTTGTCTTGTGTTTGTTGGATTAAATTCACCTTTCATTTCAAAATGTCTGCATTTGGTTTCGCATCACACTATGGACGTGACAGCTGTGCTCATTAGGTTACAATAAAAATGTATACAAACAATAGCTTTAGATTCTAGAGATAAATGTAGGTATGTCTCTGACAGTAATTTTTATGTTGGTTATAAATTAATCTCCATAATTCTGTGTTGTCCAATTTGTGAATAAGGCAGTTGGAAGCAACTGTCCGCTCGAGAGATTGAAGATGTTGACGTGTTTTCCAAAGCTCATCCAAAGCATTTTTCTTCTAGCTCACTCAACCAGGGGACCTCAGAGGCAAGTTGCGTGCCTAACTACAACTTAAAACCCAATTATACAATGGCAAAGGCTAACAACCCTATCTCAGTTTACAGTGTAGAGTGACCAAGCCATCGGGCTTGCTTGTGAACTTCTCCCCAAGTTAGTGCTCGAACAAATATTAATAAATTAACCACCTCAATTCCTGAGGGAGTCTCTGAAGCCCAATGTTAGACAAATATCTGACGAATATCCCCCACCCTCCCCCGAATGACGCTGGTCATATGCACTGTCTTGTGGGTGTCCCTCCTACTGTCATTGGCAAGTGACCCAGTCATGCTGGAGCCACGTATCATGCACTTCCTGGGGTTCCATAGCGTCTCCCCTTACCTGTCACTGTTGACCGTGACCCCGTTGACGTGCTGGGGAGTGGCCGGTGCTGTTCCCTGGGGGACCTCCTGGAGTGTCATTATTATGCCTGTCTCACCTTGTCCCTCCCTACAGGAGGAGGTGTGTCCAAACAGCAGGGTCACCTCCCCCCCGCTCTCCCCCGCCGCACCTGAGAGTGCAAGAGCAGAAGACCATAATAAGACGTCTGCCACGCTCACCGCGTTCACTGTGTTGACGGGTCCTGGTCCTCTTACCGGTGGTAAGCATGCTCGGGCAGGGCACCCGCCCCATCCTGCCGCATCCGTGGTAACCGCAACGCAGCAGGCGGCCGTAGGCGGACCTAAAGTCCCGGTTTAGGGCGGCGTACAGCACGGGGTTGAGGGCTGAGTTGGCGTACCCCAGCCACACCACCAGGGGGTAGTTTGACGAGAGGTCCCCCTCCTTCCTCAGACCCATGACGGTGAACATGGTGAAATAAGGGAACCAGCACACCACAAAGGCCCCGATCACCGCGGCTAACGTCACCGTGGCTTTGTGTTCCCGCAGAGCGACCGCCGTCACCGAGTTGAGGGACGAGTGCGGGGCGCTGGACGAGGGGTTTCTGCCGTCGCTGAGGTGGGGTCGTGTGCGGATGATGCGCCTGGCATGGCCCCGGGCAATGCGGAGGATCCGGTAGTAGATCCAGCACATCACCAGCAGGGGGAGGTAGAAGGTTAGGGAGGCGTCCACCACAGCGTACGACGGGTTCAGCTCGAACTTGCAGTCCGCAGACCCGTTGTTCTGCACTTTGCCGTCCTTCGTGTTCCAGCCCAGGTGGATCGGCAGGAACGACACCGCCAGCGACACTGCCCACACTGACGCCATCGCCACGGCAACTCTTCTGGGCAGCACCAGGGAGGAGTATCTGAGGGGCATGGTCACAGCCAGGTAGCGGTCCAAGCTGATGGCCAGCAGGGTCAGGATGGAGGCGGTGCACAACATGACGTCCAGGGAGGTGTAGATGTTGCAGAAGGTGGGGCCCAGCGGCCACTTGGTGAAGTGGGAGAGGGCAGAGAAGGGCAGGACCAGAATGCCGAGCAGCAGGTCTGTGACGGCCAGGGAGACGATGAAGCAGTTTGTGAGGCAGCGGAGACGTCGGGTGGCGCACACGGCCAAACACACCAGCACGTTACCGCACACGGTCAGCAGAATGAGTAGAGACATGGAGATACCTGTTATCACCCTAGACAGCATCCTCCCTGCCCTCCGCCTAGACCCAACACTAACCCTGCCCTCCTCCTAGACCCAACGCTAACCCTGCCCCTTCTCCTAGACCCAACACTAACCCTGCCCTCCTCCTAGACCCAACGCTAACCCTGCCCCTTCTCCTAGACCCAACACTAACCCTGCCCTCCTCCTAGACCGAACACTAACCCTGTCCTCCGCCTAGACCCAACACTAACCCCTGCCCTCCACCTAGTCCCAACACTAACCCCTGCCCTCCGCCTAGACCCAACACTAACCCCTGCCCTCCTCCTTGTCCCAACACTTACCCCTGCCCTCCACCTAGTCCCAACACTAACCCCTGCCCTCCACCTAGTCCCAACACTAACCCTTGCCCTCCACTGAGACCCAACACTAACCCCTCTCCTTACTCCAGTTAGGCCCAGATCTGTGGATTAATCCTTCAGAGAAAGTGTATCTTGACATAACCTGATCAATAAACATGTCAGAAGATGGACATTCATCTGTCTGTTATGTTCCTTAACAATTTATTGCAAATGTGCCACATTTATAAATCAGGTTTTATGTGAACTTTTGATGGAAAGGCCAGTGTGACCACAGGTCCTGTGTCAGTTGGAGATCTGTGTGAACCCAGGTCTTGGTTGATGAAGAAATAATGGGCAGATGGTAAGTCCACTGGCTGATGGTATTTTGTAGAACAGCTGCTTCTGTTAGTGGCTGGCTCAGTCCAAACCATATCACAATCAGGCCGCGACTTCCTCTAAACACACAGACAGAAACAGGAAGTTTGTTAACCTAAGTATCATGACCTTTGTATGACAAGGGGATAAATTTCCAATCTTCCAACAAGCGCAGCTTCTTCCACTATCAGAAAATATGAAGTAGACCAAAGCAAAGCAAGGCACTTTCTGTCTTATCAAAATGGAACATAAGGGCAGTAGTTAAAACAGGTATAGTGCTGGAATATTCAACAAGATATGCTGATAAGGTTACCAGTGTGTGAATGTGCGTCAGCTACTGTTTGCTCACCCTCTTATGATTAAATGGAGGTTTGGGACGTGATCCAGCATTGGTGTGTTAGTAGTCTAATCTTTAAAAGTGCTTATCATTTCATTTACCAACTCAGTGGGGGAGGGGGGGGAGAGAAAGGGGTGGGTGTTGAAGAGAGTGGTGGTGGGAAACGGGAGGCCAATAGCCTTTTTGGTTTCACTCTGTCCGCAGATGTAAATGCACCCGAAAGATGAGTCACATGCTCGGTGCGTTGGTAATTAACTTGGTCTCTCTCATTGCGGCGTTATTCTGTACACACAAAGTCAAATACCCACATGTGGACAGATCACCCAACGGCACATGCCATCGGCCACCAAACCATCACTTCTTTAGCAATCTTTTTTTCACACACTCACACACACCTCTCTCTGTCTCTGTTCTGGTTTTAGAGGACTCTTGGCCGAGCGTGTCTATATCTAGGCAGTCCCCTGTGGCTGGTGGTAGCCCTGGACTGTCCCACTGCAGACCCACTGCCCAAAGGGGGGCCTCAGAGGGGGGTCTGTCTCTCCAGCCCTCGGTCCTTTAGGATGAAATGTATCACATCAACATTTCATGTCAATTATCAATTATTAAATTGTGTAGACATGGTAAGAGTGTCTTAAAATCCCCAGATAGAGGTCCATGGTAAGAGTGTCTTAAAATCCCCAGATAGAGGTCCATGGTAAGAGTGTCTTAAAATCCCCAAATCTAATTCATAAAAGGTCCGTGGTAAGAGTGTCTTAAAATCCCCAGATAGAGGTCCATGGTAAGAGTGTCTTAAAATCCCCAGATAGAGGTCCATGGTAAGAGTGTCTTAAAATCCCCAAATCTAATTCATAAAAGGTCCGTGGTAAGAGTGTCTTAAAATCCCCAGATCTAATTGATTAAAGGTTCATGGTAAGCGTGTCTTAAAATCCCCAAATCTGATTGATAAAAGGTCCATGGTTTGAGAGTCTTAAAACATCACAGATTAAGGGAGTGAGTTAAGGCAATTAATAAATTATCTTGTCTAGGAAAAAATAACTGAATCACTAGTGAATTCACAACTTCACTCTTTTCCGATTTTTTTACGTGCATCCATCCGGGTGTATAAAGTGTATATGAGTTTAACTGCAAACACGCTGGTTGTGGATAATATTGCCAGAGACAATGAGATGAATTGTCCCGCCTTGTTTAGAGACGTGTCGAATTACTTGGACATAGATGATTATTCCATTTTAATTAGCGTGATGTCATTAGGCCTGAGAACTCGTGCCTATTTCAGGACTTTCCATGCAATATAATTCAGGCAAGGATGACTGATGTGGTCAAATGAAAATGTTTTGAAGAAATGCGTTTAGGTAGCAAGCTCAACCCAGCTCTTCCTGAGAAAAAACATTTTTGTGCATAGGGAAGCAGTCCAACAATTACTCTAAGAGATTCATGAGCTTTGACAAACTGTTGGTATTCTACGTTGTTGTTCCCTTTAAACAATTTTTAATAGAACATTTTGAAACACCAATTCAATACTACATTTTGGTGCTCGTAGTGCTTTTGAAAAACGTATTTTCTTGCACATTTCCTACAACAAGGTTTGAAATTAATAACATACATCATGTTTGCATGCTAGCCTAAAGGCCCAAGGATTAAGGATTCCATAGCATTTATTTGCCTTGCAAACATGCAGATTCATTCTTGACCAAGGTTATGTTATGGTTATTGTTATGTTATGAACTGCTAGGTGTCTAATCCCATTAATATGGTTTACTTTCAAAAGCTGAAAACCAATGTGCCATTGCTAACCAGTGTGCTAACCATAGAATGTCCTTTCAATTTGCACACATACCTTTTTCAGTTGTTTTGTTGTAGATTCTCAGAAGCAGCATATTTTTCCTTTGTAATTTCAGACTTGAACACATTTACATCTTTCAAGACATCTTTGGCCTGTCACACAGCGATGAGTTTACATAAACAGAATGTGATCTGTTATTATTTGAGAGACGGTATATTTTTGTAATTTGGAGAGTTATTTGTATACACTGTGAAAGGATAATAACTTAATCTTGAAATGACCTTACATGACATTCCAGATGACCCCTTTAAGCCATATTAGGTTCACATGAGTTACATCCTCAATCCTTCCCTTGATGTCTCTACATAAGTGAATTCTGGACCAGTTAGAGGTGAAAGGACTGAATGGGTTTAGGTCACTAGTTTTAATCAGTAGTTTTAAGGGAAGCAAAGTCAATGATTTATCAAAAAGGCTAAGATTTATCTGCGTATGTGTGCTAGTAAACTTAGCATAGGAAGTTGGAGTCTAGCCAGGGAATCTGGTTGGCTTTTTCTCTGTTGGTCGGCAAAGAATAAATCATGCAATGCCTGGAGACAGTTGAGTTTTAAGTCTATTCTGATCTCCATTAGGTTCTACAAGAGCAGCAGCTAATCCTTCTAAACAGTATGACTGGTATTAGACATTGTTGCAATCTTTTCATTCTGATCAAACAGCTAAGCATTAACAAGACATTTGTGAAATTTGAGTAAAATGCTGATTTAACCTTTAAGTATGAATGATGAACATGTGATGAATGTTGCAAGGGGAATAAACTGGTAATTTGTGAAAATTCATGTTAATATTTTATAAGCAGAAATTGTTAGTTGGGTTTTGGACGTGTTTTACAGTTATCGCACGAAATGTAAATAGAATTGACGTTATGTTGACGTTATTTTAATAAAAATGTCTTCGCGATAACTGTTGTTAGTGTGAATATGTCTTTATTGTCAACACAGAAATATAAAGTCACATAGAAACAAACACGGCAGGTTGGTTAAGTCACTCTCATCACTTTGACTCTAATGGAAGAAATCCACTGAACACTGTGCTAATGATTAATGCCAACATCCGCAACACACAGTTGTCAAACACACAGAGGACACAGACAGAGGACACAGACAGACACAAACAGACAGAGGACACCTCAACTGCTTCTTACACAAAAACACCTCAATGTATTCATTTCTTTTCTAGAGTTTAGACATCCTATAAGCCACAGATATGACAGTGTACAAACATAACAAAGTTGTGGTCTCTTTCGTTTTTCACCACGCTGGTCTTCCAAATGATACTGAGAACCCAATTACACACTGAGAACCTGGATATGTAAGTTAAAAATACATACCCATACCCATGGCGGCTGGGACCAGGGTCTTTGGTAGCTTATTAATGCGCTTCAGAACAGAACCCGTCAATGGGCTTTTGAACACAAGCGTTGAAAACAAATGCATTCATGCTCATGTCAAACTTCAGAGAGAGCGCCGTGTGAGAATGTGGGTCTGGGGCCGTCAACTTCAAAAGGTAAGCAACATGCGCGTCATTATCTTAGGAAACAGGGTGAAACATACCTGGGTCTGAGTGGCGCTCCAGTCCCTGTGGCATCAGCGCAGTCGGTTCTGCGCCTGAACTCTCTGCTCCATACGTCTGGACTGGAACCAGAGGCTCATTCATCAAGTGTTTGTGTGACTTTCCCTTCCCCTTCTTCTCTTCCCTCTCTCTCTTGCGCTCTGTCTCACCCTCTCTCTCTCCCCCCCGTGGGTTGTGCACCCTGTTAGTCAGTGTATTAGTGTCCCACAATGCTCTCCAAGTATTGGGACGGTAATGTAAAATTTTTGCTCGCACACAAGGCACATCAAAGTAAGTCTAAACGATGAATATAAGGCACACCTCAACCATTTCACTTTCTTTAGCCACTCTGACACCAAGGGCCCGTAAGCTCCACCCTCTTTTCTCCTTGTGAGTCACAAGGTTTCTGCCTTCTTTGTGGAATCACGTCAAGGTGATAGCGTATCGCAGGCACTCAGGCACTCACTCACACACACAGGCTCTCACACCAGTTTCCATGCTCTCTCTGACGCTTGGGCCGGGGCCAATTCAGCTCCACTGTTCGGGCTCTGAAGATTTACAATTGAATAGAACTTCTCTGTACTGTAAAAAGCACAACTCCCAGGGCCACTGTGGTTGCTGTGGAGGTACTGTTAAGCTTTGGACTGAGCATAGTACTTATGAATGTAGCGGTCAGCGCCGACCCCAGCCTTTTGGGGGCCCTAAAAGGGTTAGGGTCAAGCAATATTTGATGTTGCCGCTTAGGGCCCCCTCTCCCCAAGTGGTCTGGTGTCACAAGCAGTCTGGGGCCCCCTGGCGGCCGCTTAAGTTGCTCATGCTTATGGCCGGCCCTGGTAGCGAGCAGAGGTTTCAGTGGTTGAGATCATGCCAGCGAGTGGAAAAATCTCAAATCTCACAAAAGGAACTCGGAACTGCAAAATCTGACCCTATCACTAAGATTTTAATTATTTTCCGACCTTGTTTTTTGATAAAGATTTCAAATGTGCGGTTGCTAAGGTAAATGGGATTGATGTACACATCTGACAGGATCTAAAAGGTGATTCCTCCTTATCTGTAAAATACGGTGGTGGCCAAAAACCGAAAACCAAAGTGATCTTTAAAATATGAAGCCAATCATTTGATCTAAATCCAATTGATCACGTCCGTCACATGCTGAAGACACAACTGAAGGCATAAAAGCTCTAAAGAAATCTAATGGCAACATTACTAGCCTGGTAGAATTTCACCAGGGAAAATGTGCAGCGTCTGGTGTATGCAGACTTGAACTCAAATACATTCATTCATTTACGTAATGTTATCTGACCAAATACTTGTGGCACCTTATAATTTGTATAATATGTTTTTTTATGTTAATATAATATTATAAAACTATAGGAAAAACTGTGCTTGAAATACAATCCCTAGCCGAGATTTGTAACTTCCTGTTTTATGTTTTATGTTTGTACACGCAGGACACCATATAAAGAAATACATTTCACCATATTAAAAAAACAACGCATTGTCAATGGATGATTAATTTATCAAGAATAGGCATCTTTTAATATGTAGATTAATACACGTTGTTCTCAAGTCTCATGTGGTTTCTGAAAAGTGGAAAACGTGCTATGCTGTAACCGGATTTAGCAGATGTCAAAAAGCGGATAAACGGGGGCTGGAAACACGTTCCCCTTCATAATTCTCTTGACAACATAAAAGCCTCCCAACCTAATTTCTTTCCAATTTTTCTCTCAGACCAATCCAGTAAATGGGAAGGAGGAGTTACGTTGGGACCACCTTGTTATAAACAGAAGAGCAGAAGTCTGTCTTTTCATTTCCCTATAATCTAGAACTTCTGCTTTTGTAGAGCATTGTGTTAGGGACCTGTGTGCTTGGGATTTAGGATATACTGTTAGCAACTGCCTCCCCCTTGTGGACAAGTAAGGCAACTACTTACCCCCTGTCTGTTTCATTGCTTAATTTATAATTTGGTTAAGTAGTAGTAGGCTACTTCCACAGTCATTTTGTATGGCCCAGATTGTTGCGGGGGTGGGTGACATGAAACTCTGGTTATCATGAAGCAAAAGGCTGGTGTTTCAAGTAAAGCCTGTCAATGACAAACGCGACACGGTATTGAGTTTATTTGTAAATAGTTGCATTTCAGAACAGCTTCCAACAAGTTAATACAATTTTTTGTTCCTTTTGACGAGACTACTGCAATCTGCCTCAGATTCGAACATGGTCTGCAAATTCAATCTGTTTTCTTGGGTCTAAGATCTGATATAACGATACAGGCCCCCCAGACACACGACGACTGGAACAGTCCTCCTGAGAGAGCTGTGAAGAGAGGAAGACAAAAGAAAGAGAAGAGGAAGGAAGGAGAGGGGGAGGAGCTCTCTGCTTTCATATACAAAAAAAAAAACACAGAAGTGAGAGGTAGAGCGGAAAACATCTCAGACGGCCAAAGACAGAGAGACGGAGAAATAGGTAGAGAGAAAAAGAGAGGGAGAGACGTAGTCATGGCTCCTTGGATGAGGACCACTACGGAGAGATACGGCGTAGGTAAGTACTCACCTGTGCAGACGCACGCGTGTGTGTGTGTGTTGGCGTGTATGTTTGTGTGCAGCGGGTGCTGGGCTTTCACCCTCACTTCCTCCATGACAGGATGTGGTCAGGTGTCAGTTAACGGAATCATTCTACTCTGACATGAGAACATCTGCACTGTTATGAGGTAGATGGTAGAGATAACTTATAGAGCTCCATGCTCAGAGAAAACAAAATGGCTGATGGAACAGAAAGTGTCTTGGTGACATGGCTGTCAGTAATCACTCAACACACGAACGAGGCAGGCTTAAAAGTGCCCTTTTTCCCCGTCAAAAAGACTGGTTCTATCACTGTCGCACTTCATGAACATCAACGGAGAATGGTTGAGATTCCTTAGGGTATGCTCTAATGAGCATTTAAAACTGACAGTTTGTGTGTGAAATATGCTCTTAACATTTATCAAAGTGAATCTATCAATACACCTTATTGGCCTGAACTCAAATCTAATGCAAAATGACCTACAAAATTTGGCATGAAAGGTAATACCATTTTAGTTGTGTTAGATTGAAAACACAGGAAGTTGAGGGAGGAAGCAGCATACGGTTTATGGGTGGAGAACTGCAACGCAGTGTTTCAATAGATTTCCAGTTCTAACCTGTGTGCACAAACATATAAACAGATGGAAATATTCAACCATGTTCATCATAATCACCAAGTAAATAGAATACCGTTCCCCCATATTATTACCCATATTATTACTGAAGAACAGGTGAATAGAATAGAGTAGGCAATCATATTATGACCAATGAGCAGGTAAATAGAATTTAGTATGACCCCATATTATTAATGAAGGAAAGGTAAATATAATACTGTTATAACCGTACTTTTACTGAACAAAAGGTAAATTGAATACAGTTATAACCGTACTTTTACTGAACAACTGGTACATTGAATACAGTTATAACCGTACTATTACCAAATAGCTGGTAAATGGAATTTAGTTCTAACCATACTATTACTAAGGACCGTGTAAATAGAATGCAGTATACAACCACATTTATGCTGAAGGACAGGTAAATAGAATGCAGTATGTAACAGTTCAATTACTGATGAATTACAAAGTGATTAATAATAAGATGCCCCATGATGCTCCTCTAGCAACATGGAATTTCATTGGCCATGGGGAGAAGCAGCTGTCTTTGGAGGTTGGAGACACGGTCTACATCCAGGAGACCTGTGATGGTGAGCGCTGAATTGGAATGTTCTGGACCTATTGGGAATAATGTGGGACAGAACCTGGGCATGATATGTAGATTGTGAATGTAAACATGGAAAGCAATGGATGTCATTTCTACAGGATATTAGACCAAAACTGTTAGACTGTTTTCCATAGTGTGTGTGTGTGTGTGTGTGTGAGTTGCTGTTACCTGTGTTTTCTGGTTGCAGGCTGGTATAAAGGTTACCTGGCCAGGAACAAGGACCAACAGGTAAGACACACCTGAGAAGTTTAAGACAGTGTAGTCTGCCAAGGTTAAGGTGCTGATGTCATTTTGGTGGGGATGTAAGAAAATGTCTCTCTCTCCCTCTCTCCCATTGATATTCCCTCTGCCTTCTCTCCCCCTCCGTCTTTCATTTCCTCTCCTCTTTTCATATGCCTTCCTCTCTCCCTCTCCTGCATTATATCCTTACAGGGTGCGTTCCCAGCCAGCATAGTGAAGCTTAGGAAGGTCGTCGTTGAAAAGCGAGGGTGAGTGGGGTGTATATGCGTGTGTATGTATGTACATATGTGTCAGTGTGTGTATATACTTGTCAGTGTCTATGTGTTAATGTGTGTGTGTGTGTGTATAGTATATGTTGTGGTATCTGTGCGTCGGTCTAATATGTAACAAGGACCAGGAGATGGTATATGTGTGTTGGCCTAATCTGTGACAGGGACCAGGAGGTGGTATATATGTGTCGGCATTATATGTGACAGGGACAAGGAGGTGGTATATGTGTGTCGGCCTGATATGTGACAGGGACCAGGAGGTGGTATATGTGTGTCGGCCTGATATGTGACAGGGACCAGGAGGTGTTATATGTGTGTCGGCCTGATATGTGACAGGGACCAGGAGGTGGTATATGTGTGTCGGCCTGCTATGTGACAGGGACCAGGAGGTGTTATAAGTGTGTCGGTCTAATATGTGACAGGGACCAGGAGGTGGTGTTTTCATCAGAGATGCCCCTGGTAAAGGAGGTGACCACCACACTAAGGGAATGGGGGAGCATCTGGAAACAGCTCTATGTGGTAAATATCCCAACTCTGTGTGTGTTCGTGCATGGATGTGTTGGATGTGTGTGTAACAGGCATCTCCCCCCCAGGCCAATAAAGAGGAGCGGGTTGTGCAGGTCCAGAGGTTAATGTGGGACCTGATGGAATGGCGTTCCCAGCTCCTCTCTGGAACATTGCCAAGCGATGAGTTCAAGGAGCTCAAACAGAAAGTCACCTCCAAGATAGACTATGGAAACAAGTATGGCCACTGCAGCACTGTAATAGATTGTTCTAATTTATACAGCTCTTCCAAATCATCTGGAGGATAAACCATTCTACCCTTTCATTCCACTCTGCTCCCTCTCAGGATCTTGGAATTGGACCTTGTGGTGAGGGATGTCGACGGAAATATGATGGACCCGGAAAATGCCAGCGTCATCAACCTGTTCCGAGCCCATCAAGACGCAACCACCAAGATCAATGAACGCATCAAAGAGGAACAGGTCAGACAAAGAGTAAGAAAGGAAAGAAAGGCTGGTAAAAGTACAATCGAGTTACAGAGACTGGAATAACAGTGGATGACAAGGTTAGAGAGGTAGAGTTACAGAGACTGGAATAACAGTGGATGACCAGGTTAGAGAGGTAGAGTTACAGAGACTGGAATAACAGTGGAGGACCAGGTTAGAGAGGTAGAGTTACAGAGACTGGGATTACAGTGGATGACCAGATTAGAAAGGTAGAGTTACTGAGACTAGGATAACCATGGACGACCAGGTTAGATAGGTAGAGTTACAGAGACTGGGATTACAGTGGATGACCAGATTAGAGAGGTAGAGTTACAGACACTAGGATAACCATGGACGACCAGGTTAGATAGGTAGAGTTACAGTTTGTTAGTGGATGCCATAAAAAAGTAATAGACAAGATAGTGTGTCCTAATGGTGTCCTAAGGGTATCTGTCTCTCTCTGTTTTAGTCTAATATTCAGTCGGACCACTCTGGAATCTCTGCCCGGATCCAGTCATCTCCCACTCACAGCCTCTACGTCTTTGTCCGGAACTTTGTGTGTCGGATCGGTGAAGATTCAGAACTCTTCATGTCTCTCTATGACCCCAACAAACAGACCATCATCAGGTCTCAATATGTTCACAAACTGTCTTCCCCTTTTGTTTGTCTTCAACACAATTCATTGCTTTTCTCAGTATGGCTACTTCTTTTTGATTTTCTTTTCTCACCCGCCACATTTATGTTATTTTGTTTTAATCTTTTTTTACCTCTCTACTGTAGTGTACTCACAGCACACATTTGAATGCTGCACATAAGCAAAGATTGAATTGCAGGTTTCCAGACTCTCACACCAGTGATAGTGACCGATAACTCTCTTACTCTGCCTTTATGAGCAAATACAAAATCTCCATGACATGCATTTGCATGATTGTCTTAGTTTAACCAATGATTTTCCACAACACCTTCCAGCCATGTGTCTTGTGCATCCAAACAGTGATTATTTTTCTGTAACAATGCGGTGAGAGATGTGTTCATCGTGATGTTTTAACGCTGTTACTGTAGCTTGCTGCTTGATGGAACATGTACTGTAGCGTTTAAGTATTTGATTACAGTAAGGGGCTGACGTGCGGGACTGGATGTAAGGGGCAACCGTGTGCCTACAAAGTGTTGAGAAGGGTTTGTTTTTTCACTTGGAGGAAGCTCTTGAAATATTTGTATTAGCTAAAATCAAAAGATGAGATGCTCTACTACGCAATAACCTGTGGTCAAGGTTATTCTTTAGCTCCGGTCTTTCCACTTCCTAATCTCCCACTTCTCCACATTCGAAATGTGAAACTAGAAATGCATATCATAGGTGGTTGGCTGACAGGTAATGGGGAGATCTGTCTATCACTGTCAGAGAGAAAGATCTATGCTATCCCACTTCTACCACAACGGAGTTTGAAAGCTGGCATGTGACATTTCTAATCATGGCAACTGTGTCTTGATGGCCTCCTTCTGTCAAATGGTGACAGAGATATTTTTGGAAGTTGTCTTTTATTGGCTGTAGAGGGCTTGGCAATTGCTCCCCCCCGTACACTTAAAGGAGAGTTATTGTCTGTCAGTCAGCTGGCCCAAAAATATATTGACTACATTTTTTTTTAAGAGTCTTTAGAAATGAATTATGCGATATTCTTGGTTATCTACCCAAAACACGTTTCTTTTCAGTTGATCATGAATGTTGATGTGTATCATTTGGTGACGTATACATTACAATCTTATTGAGCTGGTGGTGTACATCAGACATTCATCTTACCATCCTTTTCCGTGTGCAGCGAGAACTACCTGGTTCGCTGGGGCAGTCAAGGTTTTCCTAAAGAGATTGAGATGCTGAACAACCTGAAGGTCGTCTTTACAGTAAGTCATCATTAGAGAGCTCTGTCGCATTCCCTTTCAGTTTTCGAGAAAAGTACCTATCCCAGGATTGATTTACCATCAAATCATTTAGGTTTTCTGCTAGGTTTGCCAGGTAGCCACAGTTGCTGGAAAAGTATGATGTTATTTTGATTTCTCCCCTCATCTGTCCAGGACCTGGGTAATAAGGACTTAAACAGAGAGAAGATCTATTTGATCTGCCAGATAGTCAGGGTGGGCCGAATGGACTTGAAGGACACCAACACCAAGAAATTGACCCAGGGCCTCCGCAGGCCTTTTGGGGTGGCTGGTATGTACTGCAGGGCAAAGGACCTTGAGCAGGTTGAACAGCATTTTGAATCGGGGTCCATTGACAGTGGTCCAAGCTTTACATACTGACCACATTTATTGGTGGGCCAGACAACACATACTAAAACAGGAGAGGTCATCCTTGTAAAAGGGCAATTGTTTCCCTCCCCTCTGCAGTGATGGACATAAGTGACATCATCAAAGGAAAGATAGAGTGTGATGAGGAAAAGCAGTTCTTCATCCCCTTTGTCCCGTGAGTCATTCCTCCTCCTCCTCCTGCTCATCTTACCCTCACCAACTCTATGTAGTTCACTCGCTGTAATGTCGTTTCCGTGTTTTTGTCTTTCTGTGTTCCCATGTGTGTATGTGTGCCTAAATGTGCGTGGGTGGTATTCTTTGTGTGTCTGTGTCTGCAGGGTCGTCCAGGAGAATGACTTCCTCCACTCCCTGCTGAACAAAGTCACAGCCTCACGAGGAGATAGCGGAGGACAGGGTATGGCACTCCTGAATAACTCCTGCTACAGCTCCCACTACTAGTGTGTGGTCAATGCTTGGTCTTCACCCCCCCCCCTCCCATACATTCAGTAACCACTGCCACACTCCTAACCTTAACCTTAGCGGTTGACATGCCGACTCACCAAAGAAGACACCCTGACCCTGCTCTGGCGTCCATCCAGGTCTCTGGGTAACGATGAAGGCTCTGGTTGGTGACATCGTCCAGATCCGTAAGGAGTACCCTCATCTGGTTGACCGCAGCACAGTGGTCGCTCGGAAACTGGGCTTCCCGGAGATCATCATGCCGGGGGACATCCGCAACGACATCTACCTCACGCTGACGGCTGGAGACTTTGACAAGTACAACAAGACCACTCAGAAAAACATGGAGGTCATCATGATGGTGTGTGACGAGGAGGGCAAGGTCGTGCCGGTGAGTTTGGGGAAGAATGGTGTGCATTTTACTCCAGTATGAAACCCCTTTACACAAAGACCTCTTCACACAACATGGAGGTAGGTCAGCACTAACACCTTTATACGTCAGATGTCATTTCTGCTGTTTGGCAAAACCAGATGTCCGTAAACACAACAACACCACTTCAAATGTGGCATTTAGGGCTTTTGGATATGTCCTGGTGGATGCATTCATGTGGATGTGGGGTAGGTGGATGTGTCTAGGTGAATGAATGTGATGATGTGGGGTAGGTGGATGTGTCTAGGTGAATGAATGTGATGATGTGGGGTAGGTGGATGTGTCTAGGTGAATGAATGTGATGATGTGGGGTAGGTGGATGTGTCTAGGTGAATGAATGTGAGGATGGGGGGTAGGTGGATGTGTCTAGGTGAACGAATGTGAT
>JACXGK010002968.1:38297-49400 GCA_016801125.1 Novumbra hubbsi | reverse complement strand
TGAAGTATCACCGTGGTGTCATAGTGACCTGACGTTGTGCTGTTGAAGTATCACCGTGGTGTCATAGTGACCTGACGTTGTGCTGTTGAAGTATCACCGTGGTGTCATAGTGACCTGACGTTGTGCTGTTGAAGTATCACCGTGGTGTCATAGTGACCTGACGTTGTGCAGGTGAAGTATCACCGTGGTGTCATAGTGACACTCTGGCTAACACCTTCTAGTGTGGTCAGATGTGTGGTCACGTAGCAGTCTACTTGATGGGAGGACTAACTCTTTGTCCACTCCTTGTTCCCCACAGGGTTCTGCTGGCTGAGCTGGAGGGTCACCAGGATGCCTGGCCTTTCCTCAACCCTGTCAACCCCAAATCTGTACCCGGTTACAAGAAAGTCATCAGGAAACCTATGGACTTCTCCACTATTCGAGAGAAGCTCTCCAACAGCCAGTACGTACCCTATCATTAGCAGGAAAATGATCTCTACACTTATTTAATTCTGATGCCTGTATTGTAATTAAGGTAGGTGAATTGCTGCTGATGTTTTTTTTTGTGTTCACTTTAATTTCCTCCGGTGGAAAGCTTTATAACCAAATGTTATTTGTCTTAATTTACAGGTACTTAAACCTCGAGACATTTATCATTGATGTCAACCTGGTTTTTGATAACTGTGAAAAGTTTAATGAAGACAATTCTGAGATAGGAAGAGCAGGACATAGCATGAGGAGATTTTTTGACAAGAGATGGATTGAACTGTTAAAACAAACTGACTAAGCTTGTTTGGAATACTTTATCCTTAATGGGATCAGTAGTAAACATTCACATGCACATCGTCTGGATTGGTCTAAAAACCTTCAAGTTTTAAGGATCAATTATCTGTCATCAACCAGGGAACCTACATTTACCGTTGTAATTCCGCACATTGACTTGTCTGATGTACACAATACAATGCTGGTTTTGTGAAAAGAAGCAAATGCACCCAAAGAGTTGCAGACAAACAGTATGGGTGTTTTGAAGTGCAATACCATTTCTTAAAAGAAACAACACTGAATCCACCATCCAACTAAACTGTACTTATTGTTTTTAGAATTAATATTATAGTAAATGTATTTAATTTTGACAATTATTTATGATTAAAAATTGCTTGTCTTTCGTTTTCTGAGAAAAGGAAGAAAACAGCATAAATGCTTTAAAAAAAAAAAAAAAAAGTTTTTTCTGAAATAAATCAAAAGCCAAGAAAAAAAGGAATTGTTTACACTGCTCTGTGCCCCCAGGGGCACCACCAGATTTATGATGGTAGTACTGTATGTCATGCTGCATTTCAGTTTGTATCGCTCCACCAACTCCATAGTGAGGTAACAATGACACATGTATATACTGTTCATTAATGTTAATAAGTATTGTTTGCAATATGTATGTGTACATACAGTAAATTTACAAGAAATCTGCTATTGTTTATGCCTTAGAATGCTTGTAGCGTTTAATTTCAGTCTTGATGATAAATACATGTATATTTCCTGTACTGTATCCTCTGCAAACACTGTGGTCTCCTCAATCTTGGTAGTGCCTGCCCTCTCAAAAGTGTGTGGAGGATATTATTTAAATATTTTGGTTTTGTATTCTTTTAAATATGTCAGTGTGTGTGTGTACCAGTATACAAAATGTCAACCCTTGTGGGCCTACAATTGTCACATATTGTCATTAGTGCGGAACCCATTGCAATGAACAGTACCTTTTCATAGAAGCATTTCTCCCCACTTGCCTTGTCACAGACCCAAGGACATGAGGACATATTTGTCACCACTGTGTTTCAAACTTGCTGTGTCATGGCCTACGGGTGGCCTCTAGAGCAGTTTTTTTGTACCTGAGTCAGAGTACTTGAAGTTATTTTATTCATGGATGTTGTTGGGAAAAGTAGAATTTTTTGTAGGAGCATTATTTTTCACGTGTGTGTGTGGCAGGGACGGATCTAATAAAGGAACTTTTTCAACTCTGTATTTTGTTTTCATTTATTTTTCACAACAAATCTACTGATATTAGTGATGGGAAGTTTGACAGAAAAAGAACAAATCTTTCTAGTAATTTCGTTAATTTGTGATACATTTTTACAAGTCACTAATTCGTTCGTGTGTGGTCGTGGGAAGCAAGATAACGAGAGCGTGCGCAATTTGAATCACTTCTGCGGATGAGCCGCACTTGCATCGTCCACCACAACCCACGTACTATGGAACACCTGACCCGGGTTTACTGATTATTTTGAACATTGCAGCAGTAACTAACTAGTGACAGTAGTTCAAAAATAATGAATAATAATGACACCCAAATGCAGTGGGGTCAATAAAACAAGTTATAAAATAGCAATAGTTCGGAAATGTGTTTCTAAGAACTAAACGCAGTCCTTAATTTGTTGGTATCTCGAATGTAATTAATTGTCTTTTTTCTTCACTCTCGCTTCATATAGCGATGATTTGCTCACTTCTCTGAGTCAAGTCAGGTGAAAAGATATGCAAACTTATAAACGTTCCCCATTTAGAGCTCGAAGCCATTATTAATAACACATCATTACATTAAACCAGGGGTCTCAAACCGGTTCCACGGAGGGCCGAGAGTCTGCAGGTTTTAGTTTTTTCCCTGTAAATTGGTTCCAGGTTCAGACCTAAATAACCAGATGAGGGTAGACCAAACCAAATCAATCAAGTACAAGGTGAGAGTGAAAACCTGCAGACATTTGGCCCTCCGTGGAACCGGTTTGAGACCCCTGCATTAAACGAACTTGGGATTTGTGGCTGAGGTTTCAGAATTATATTAGCCAAGATGGTGTGTACGTTAAGCAGTGTTGGGGAACGTTTAAAAGTAACGACTGTTTGTACTTACAGATCCCATAAAGTAAGTAGCTGGCGGTAGAAAGTAAGGCGTTAAGTTACTTAACTCAATTGTAGTGAATCGTTTAGCTCACCCCTTCGCTGCACAAATCGCTCGTCGACGCTCCATATCGACGTAATGCTCGTGGTTTTGTTAGCTGTATTATGAACATTAGCAGAAAGTGCTGGTGCTGCCATGTTTACATAATTTTGTTGACACTTGCTACTGAAGAAAATAAACGCTTCGTAAAGCTACGTTGGTTGCACTGAGAGAAATTGAGTAGCGCGTTATTTATTTGAAAAAACAACAAGTAAGGGATTACTTAAAACTACTTGACTGCTTTGTAAGGCATTATCCCCCACACTGATGTTAGCTAGCTTAATCTTTCCCAATTTCTGTGTTTGGCTCCACTTTGTGAAGGCTATATTAACAAACGCCACAGGACTAACATCATTATTGGCTTAGAAAGCCAGTTTGTTCCAATGTTCAGTAGATGGCAAATCAGTGCGGTTTATGATTTGCTTCGTGTGGACAGGACAGTCAACCGAAGATACGGATATCTCTGCATGTTGCAACAGGTAAGGTGGCCTGGTCTCGAATTAATAATGAATTGCTTTCAGTCTAATCATATTTGAATAAACAGAGCGTGTGTGAGGGGGAGGGGTGGTATGTGTGATCTGCATGTTCACATGAATACTGCTTGCATGTGTTTATTCGTCCGCTGGGCCCTTTACATATGTGTAAAATGTATATCAAAACACCTAAGCATTTTGAATATTTGTATAGTTGTTTTAACACTATATATATTTATTTGATTTGTTGATAGGTTCTGTGTGGTGTATATCATCTTATATATTTCATATGTATCATGACATTAGGCTCCAGTCAATTCATATAGGCCACAATCCAATCTCTTGAACAAGCAAGAGTAACTGCATTCATTAAACAAATATTAGAACAGGTGTGCATATATAGATAGTAGCATGTATATAACCTCTGAATGGCCTGGAGGTTCTGGTGATACTTGTATAGTACAGGTTATGCAGGTCCGTAGCTTACCTGTCTTTGTTGCTGTAGCTTCAGTCATTTTTGGATGCGTCTTGAGTGGTGTCCCACAGGGAAGTGTTGTGGTGCCTTTGTGTCAAAGGGAATAATTGAATAAAACCAGAAAACAGCCACAGCATAACAGGAAAGGCAAGCCTTGCCTTATCACTGCACCCCTTTCAGGGGAGATGTTTTATTGTCACTGCGTAGTCAGGCTGTCTAGGCCCAATATAAAACAATCATTAAAATCGATAGGCTAAAATTGTATTTAGATACCATGTATAGAAGCTGTGTTTACACCTAACACTAAGTTGTGGTTGCTGTGGTCGGATCTCTATCTGATTGGGATTTATATTGTTATTAACACATGGTAATAAAATGGGTTTCTTAAGAGTCATTCTCTAATCACCTACTTTTGTAATTTAATGATAACTCATTTCTCTGCTCTACCAATCCTACGCAATATAAAATATATTCTGAGAATCTCTCACTTCCTTTCTCCTTGACCCTGTAACACACTAACCTAATACACACATACTCATGGGAACAAAACAGAATCAGTTAACAGAGTTGGCTACAATTTTGACAGGTTTGATCTTCCCTCAAGTATGTTTGCATAGGCACATTTTTTATTTCTGTGTGTTTATATAATTGTAAATGAATAGTGTGAATGAAGTGTACATTGAAAACAAATATTAGAAATGCTTATATAGGAGTAGCATCCTTAATTCCATCTTCCATATTCAGCAGGAAAAGGCACTGTCTTTTTCAAGTATTAAATGCTGCTGTTTTCCTCTTTCACCACTAAGGGTCTCTATTCTGTTACTTTCTGTTCTGATTCCGTGCAATTATTTGATGCTTGTTTTAGTTTTTGGTGTTGATGCAACAATCTGCATCTTGTACTGATCTTATTTGTTGATGACAGTGATTTCCTAATTAATTAAATTATTCAAAATAATTTTTTAACAGCTCAGTGGATGAGCCAGTTGACAGTGTAGCATGCAGCATTTGGTATGTGAAACCCAGTCTTTGGTCTGCCGCAAACAAAGCACAACACAAACACCACAAGAAATTTCCAGAGATTATCCTTTGTCACTGTTTGATTATTTCTCCTTCACAGAGCGATGGAGTCATTCCTAACACTTTGAACCAGCATGATAGTTTCTCTGACCTGCAGGTTACCCTGTTGTTTAATAACCCACTATTACTGTATACTTCAAACATATAGAATTAATCCAACATGCCCTGGATGGCTCCTGGTTCCATGGACAAGATAGTCACCATATTGAGACAAGAGGATGAAGACATTTGCCAGGTTAAGTAGTAATCCGTGTCTATCAGAAATGTTTTCTAAGTCAGGTGGAGATCCAGTACTGTTGGCAGTCTTTTCTGCTGAGACAGGCAGTCCAATGACAATCATTGGAGTGATAGTCATTAGTAGCTGGGCTGGCTCTAGCCATGTGTGGTAGGATCCCAAAGGATCACACTGGTGGAGGGTAAAGAAATACAGAAACAAGATTAGAAAATAAAAAAATGCTCTGAACAGAAAAACAAGCAATAAACAGACTGTGTTCAAGGGTGCAGCTGTGTCTTTGGACATCAGGGGGCCTAGCAAGACTAGTGTTCACATAGGGTTTCCATCTGAGACAACAGGATTGTTGACAGAGCACATTCCAAGCTGTATTGCTTTTATGGTAACATTCTCCTTTGTGAAAGTTCATGTTGTCGTTTCTTGTTTCTAGCTGAATCTAGATTCCTCAGTGCCAAGGTAAGAACACAAAGGAAAATGCCCTTATCATTTGTTCCTGTGCACACTAAACATTTAGGAGAAATAACCTCAGAATAAGGTTATTTTTTATCGTTTTCCTTGGTTCAGTTTTTCCAAATAATGTATAAGGGTCAGGATTCACTCAGAGGAAGCATCCCGAACCTTTATGTAGTGAATGTAGTGAATGGGTAAGTTAACCTGGGTGGGTAGAAGAGGCGTTACATTTTTATGAAAATGACTTGAAGTGTATTGATGATGAAGAATACATGGGATTCATTCCAAGGGTTGGTTGGACGGCTGGGTAACCTGGTGTTCAAGTGGCCAGGTGGGGCCACTACATCAACTTTCTCTTGAGGTAGTCAGCCAGTCTGCCACCGAGATACTGAGATTTAGGTCCCAAATGGCCTCTTCTGCCATCCTCTGTGAATGGCAGTGCACCATTTGGGACATCTATGGGTGTTGGCTGTAAAGGTATTACAGACAGACTTGATAAGAGGACACTTGATGTGCTCTTAGATGGTGCTCTAGTTTGTTTTGAACATAGAGATTGTTTGAGCACCTGTGTTCTATGGAATGTGCTTTTTAAAGCATCCTCTTTTTTAATGTAGTCATATAGTTCTGAAATCCCAATTGTATTGGCTTGTTCTGCGAATTACCCGACTCGTCATGTAACCACTACTCCAACTGGATCATCAGGATGGATTATAGAGACATTTAACCTATAGATGGCCTCAATGGCTCTCCTCATGGGTGAACAGACTTTATAATGCAGGGCGGCCCAACCCTGTTCCTGGGGATCTACCATCCTTCAGGTTTTCTCTCCAACTTGAATTATTAATAATAATAATTAGCTGGATGAAAAGCTTGATCAGGTTAGTCACAAATGGGGTTGAATAGGAAACCTGCAGGACAGTAGATCTCCAGGAACTGGGTTGGGCAGCCCTGCTATAAAGGCACGGATACACAGACAAGAGGTCTTTCTATCTCTATGGTTGTGACTGATAGTGCTGTTGTCATTGCACATAAAATCATCACTCCTCCATCCACACGTACAAGAGATATTTTGGCCAGATAGCCAAGGAGGCCATTGTGACGGACTTGGATCGAGGGGGCGGTGGAGGGTGAAGGGGAGGGAGAGAGGTGTGTGGAAAAGCAAACAGTGGCGCGTTAATGAGAAATACCCCCAGTTGTCTCCACTGTTATCACTCAGCTGCCTAATGATGGGAAATGGAAAGCATGAGGTGTCATTAGCAAGCGCAGCGCACAACACTCTGCATTCTATCTTAGCCATACATGAAAAATGATAGCCACTCACACAATGTCACGTGAAGGTTGCCTCCGCATCGGCCGTAAAAACACAACCTGGCTGGGGGAGGGAGGCTGATAAACATTCCCAAGGGATGTAAACGTGATTAAAGCCCTGTTGATGAAAAGAGGATGCATAGCCGGCTCTGGTCGTTTATCTTTGCATGCTGGAATGAGTGGTAATTTGCTATCAGCACCACGGGGCGGGGTTTGGAATGTCTAGGAAGGGGTGGTGTGGATCTGATAAGTAGTATTGCAGGACACGGGTGGGGTAAGCGGGACAGACTCAAAGAGGGAGCTTGTGGGAAGGCCTGTTCTCCCTTCCCGTGTTTGTCTGTTTCCCAGGAACAGGAAGCGAGCTGCCAAGTCACACAGCTGGTGAGCCACTAGACCAAGCCGGATGTTGGCCTTGCTGAGGGAGGTGGGTGTGGAGCCTCCTTAGCAAACAACATAGACGGCACTGAGGGAGGAGACCTGACCAAGGAGGCTCTGGCCCGGTAGGGACACATGACACCAGAGGAGACACGTCAGTTACGGTTGAGTTAGTGGAACGACAAAGCCACGGGCCTCATGTGTTCGTAGTTCCATCCGTTCTGTCCCAGCCATTACGGAGCCTGTTCTCTGGTTTGAAGGGCCACCGGTCACAACAGCACAACACTCAACACTGACTTGTTGGAGGGACACAGGATGGACCCCAAGGATTTACTGTATTACGGTGTGTTTCTATTGGAATGGAATGTCTGCCACAGAGGGTCTGTCTGTGTTTTAATCTTCCACACTGCTTCCAAAATGAAATTGTAATCTGCTTCACGGCTGCCAAGCTGTGAAATTTCTTCCTGTCAATTGTCCCATCGGATATTACTTGCTTATGTAATTTGCTTGAGACAATTTCCTATAAGGCATCAGATAACCTTAGATGGGAAAAGATTGAGATAATCCTTCAGAGAATTGTATTTTGGGATCTGGACAGAACAGTGTGTCTTGCCTTGATATGCTATTACCTCAAACATCTATGCCAGAGAGAACAATGTATGTTTATTCTGTGTTTGCTGTTATATGATTTAAATAGATTGAGATAAAGACTAAATCTTTCTGAATGAGTATGCATCATTACCAGTGAATCAGAACCGAGGACACAAAAAAACGCTTAAATCCACTGTCTGTTCCACTGTGCGCACTAACCTACTGTAATATTTCCTGAAAATGATGTTTGTGGATACACACGGAAATAAATGAGATTATCACGGTGCTTCATGAAATATTAATGTAAGAATATTTCATGTTCACAGACATCGTCTACCGCATCTCTATAGAGGCAAATGTGCAGGTGCAGAGTAGTATGGACGTGTTCTCTATAGGACCCGCCTCCTGGACCCATCTTCAGTACTTGCTTGTTTCAGCGCCTTTTTGCCGACAATCTCGCTTTCAGCATGTAAAAAGAATGACTTAGCCAGTGAAGTACTTTCCACTTTATGCCCTGAGAAACTTGGTTGTAGCTATGACAGTGTTTTTAGGCTCATCGTCCTGTTGCTTGATGAGGCACCAGTTCCAGTGACAGCCATACATGCACAAAACATAACACCCCCTCCATCATGTTGGAGGTGGTGTGCCAATTTGTTTCACGCTTCTTTTTTAGGCTAACAAATGTTTTTGCACTTTGCAGTCCAGCCTCTCTAGTTTGCTTCGGAAAATATGGTAAGACAACATGGTAATCACCTTGTTTGCTCAAAAGCATGCAAATATAAAGTTGGGCCTAGTTGTGTAATTCCCTTCTCCATGTTAGTTAATTGACCGACTAGCGGCCTAAGCAAGTCTGATTGGAAGAGTACATTTTGATGGAGCACATTTCCCCGCCTCAGTCCCCCTAGGGGGTTTTGTGATTGCAGTGGCCCTCTCTGTTGTGTTGTATCTGCACTAGGCATTCTTCCAATCACAGTGGTTTTCTCAGGGGAACCCTTTGCATGATTGCAGCTGCCAGCTAATGAATTAAATCTACCAAGACACTGAAGTCATCATAACCCGGTGCCATAATCCCCCTGATGTGTGGCGGCCACGTGGTTTCTGGGCTGCACCAACGGACCCAGCTGCTGTCTGTTCCCTACCTCATCACCGTTGTGTGTGTGTGTGTGTGTGTCTGGATGCGTTTCCTGAGTGCGGAGGCAGTAGTCAGTGATATTACAGAGCATTTCATATGTCAGAGCGAATCTAATAACAGGGAAGAGGACCCATGCCGTGGTTTACATTCTGTTGCCAGCAGAACGGGCCTGTCAGTAAGGTCGTCTTCTGCCGCTCAATGCTGCTCCACAGAGGCCTTTTCTGAATCATCCAGATTGCAGCCATGAAAATATCTGGCAGGGACTCTGCTTCTTCCTGCCGGTGAGCTAGGGTGATGTTCTTCATAAAAGGTGGCCTGTTGGCACCTCTTGTTGACATGCTGTCCAGGTAACCGCCAGAGAACCTCACATCTGTGGTCTTAAAGATACGCTATTCCAATCCATTCCGTTGTGCAATGATCATTTATGAATTAACTTGTTATTGAGCCGCGGTTGCTCAGTGGTTGCTTAGCGTCAAGGAAGAGCTCAGGTCTGTAACAAGTTCCATCAACGACAAAGCCTTCAGTACAAATCTTCACTCTACAGCCGCTTTGAAAGGTTGAGCTTGAAAACAATCTTCAGCCTGTGACCTATTAGTCTTATTTGTGTCTGTGAAGATGAATGATGGAGAGTCCAAGTTAGATGTATGCATCTGTTTCTTATCATGGAAAGCCAGCAGAAATTAGGCCAATTTTTATTGAACAATAGATGCTGTTTGGGCTCCTACTGGACTCATGCTACCCTTTCCTTTCCCCCTATTGTGTTAAGTTATGTCTGTGATGTTGTCTCTGTCATGAGAAAAACGACCAGGAGATTCCCCAGTCATGCCTGTTACGTTCACCCAGTACCACATATTACAAAGGCCTGTTCATAGAAGCACTGACCGGGGTGATCCACGACGTTTACAAAAATGTTGCCTCTAAGTACAACACACGTTCCATAAATGTCTTTGAATTTTGATTTCTGTACAGTGTGTGGGTCTGCTATTGAGGTTTAGAGGAAGTTGGGGGATATGTAGTTGTGTTGACGTGACCAGGTGCCCCAGATAAGTAACTCCATCTAATGAGCAGTGATGATGGACTCTGTCATAGCAGAGTGGGAATAAATACCTGTCCTGATTCATCAGTGCTAATGTCGCCAATTAGTTGTTCATCTGAGTTTCAGATTTGTGTGAAATTTCGCTTACCTGAATTTATCTTTTAAGGCCCATTTAGTAACTTTCACAACGAGCCATTATTTTCCTCTGTCCCATTCGCATTACTGGCATCGTACAAATGAATTTGAATTGTGCTTCCCTAGCAAAGCGGAAACCTACACCCTACACTTCAAAAAGAGTACTTGTGTTGTTTACCTGAACTAAACTGTAAATGTTGTGTTTCTCAAAATAATGTACAGATTTTCGATATGTACTTTTCATTTTAAAGTGAACTGATACTTTCTGTGTTTACAGGTCAGTTTTGTTCACAATTGGTATTACTCAGTGTTTTTTTAGGTTTCGACATAACTTAATTAACAATCCAGAACAACCGCTTAGCGGTCGACATCATTGCGGAATAAGAGTTGTGCTGAATCCACCAATATTATGGTGGATTTCAGACAATGTTCTGCATAGTGTCAATTTGAAGTCACCAAATTCTGCTGGCTGTTTTATCAGTATGCGGTAAAAAAAAAATCAATACAACTAAACAGAATTGATACACATGAATAATCACTAATGCCTTACCCTAAATCAAGACACATTGGTTCAATGTGATTCCTGATCATCGGTTCATTGCACAGTTCTATTATATAGCTACTATTGACTAAATGAGGTTGATTATCCATGAATGAGCGATACGGTATGTCATATGGGCATGGGTGCACCATGAATGAGCGATACGGTATGTCATATGGGCATGGGTGCACCATGAATGAGCGATACGGTATGTCATATGGGCATGGGTGCACCATGAATGAGCGATACGCTATGTCATATGGCCATGGGTGCACCATGAATGAGCGATACGGTATGTCATATGGGCATGGGTGCACCATGAATG